>KN805453.1:0-75211 GCA_000818945.1 Schizochytrium sp. CCTCC M209059
GGCTTGGCTTGGCTTGGCTTGGCTTGGCTTGGCTTGGCTTGGCTTGGCTTGGCTTGGCTTGGCCTGGCCAATCTCCGGCCCACGCTCGTCGAATGGTGCAGTCGTAGTAGTAGTAAGGTGTGATCAAGCGCCTTCGCCGGCCACTTGCGATTCAGATACAAGGGAGATCATCCAGAGTACTGCAGAGGCGCATGCATGGACAAACAGAACAAGAGCGAGCGGAGTGGAAACCGGGCAATGCAGCTATCAACCTCACGTCGAGCAAGACAGATCCTGTGTGCGCAAGACAAGAAGAAAATAAATAAACGAAAATGACTCATTAATGCGCCTATCCGTTATGAAAAAATGGGTTGCGGTGGTTCTACTAATAGCCTAGTCAGAAATATAAGAGACAAACTGAGGAGGAGTGAGTAAGGAAGAAGAAGGTAGATAGATGATGGAGAATGACATGTCGGGGCTCTCGCCTCACTGCTCAGCAGCCGGGCGGCTCGAGTGGGCCGCAAGTGGCTGAAGCTTGATGGCGAAAGTCCGGATTTGCATGGGGCCGATCTCAACATCGAGTTCCGAGGAGTCCCTGTTGAGCGGCTGTCGAGGAGCGATGTGCGAGCTGTCGTTCGCGATCTGCCAGTGAAAAGAGGGCTTGTCCTCGACGCGCATGTTGCCTGTGAGACTCGTCTCGTAGGCGTCAAGCACCTGACGACCTGGAAAAAGAGTGCGGAGCTGGACTATGACCGGCTTGGAAAGTTCGTCGTGCTCGTCAATACTGTAAATGTGCTGCAAGCGGACCAACACCGTGTTTGCGCCAAGCGTCTGCTCGTAGTTGTCAATGACGCTGAGCACGCGAATTGAAGGCGGAATATCGCTGGAGAGTACGGGGGGGCCATCGCGAACGGCCCCGTCTGACTGCACATCCTTGCTAAAAAATGCTTCGGGGGCAAAGTGCAAGCGGTCCGCGGCTACACGACGGGTTGCGTTGGCGTTGAGCGGGGTATCAAAGACAACACGGTGAACGCCTCGGATTGCGAGACCGGCGCAGTAGCACGTCGCGTCTTCAGCACCATTGCAGCCGCACATTGTTTCATTGAGAGGTTCGACAACGCCCTTATTGTCGTCATGAAGCACACGACGATGAACCATGAGCTCGACCTGGCCGTCGCTCAAAGAAGAGCCACCTTGCGTGGAGTCTGTAATGACCGTGAGCTGCGCTCTATCCGGCTCGGTGAGGGAAATCATCGAGTTAACAGGGTAGTAGTTGCCTGCAATGGGTTCGTCCTCCACCATTCGAGGCTCTGGATACGAACTGGGCAGTCGATTCCGGATGCGAGGCTGCAGTTCGAGTCCGTTCGAGTCCGTGGCAAAGGCAGATTTACTACGCAAGTCTGAAGAGTATCGAATGACAACTTCTTTGCCCTTGTTGTCGTCGATGGGAATGGGCCCGACATTGTACTCGACCTCAATGTACGGCGCGCCCTGGCGAAGGCGAATGACGTGGGTTACCCACGGTGAGATCTCCTGACGCACCTCCGTGACGAGGTCCCCGCAGACAACCTGCGTCCTGATTCGCGACGGCCGTGTACCATTGTCAGTATCTCTGTCCGTTTTTGCGCCTCGGAGGGCGTGCAACGTGCTCGACTCAGGCCGAAACAAGTAAGCACCAGATACAGCACCCTTGGCACAGCCCGTCTCGGCGCAAGGACCAGCTGCTGATTCGTAGTAGCCCCAGTCAAGCGTAAAGTCTGCCTCAACGCCAGAATCCTTGTTGGTGATGTGGCGAAGGGCTTGGGTATTGCGATCAAAGTCAAGTCGAAACATATCGGTCTCCACGCGCAAAGGTTTGTCCCACGGCCACTCTTGCGACTGAATGCGCACATCAACGGGCTGGGAGGTCTCAGATACGGTGTTGGCGGTATGGATGACCTTGATCACTGTCGCCTGCATCGGCGGGATATCAGCTTGGATGTGCAATACGTGCGTGGCCTGGTTGCGAAGCTGGGCACGCATATCTTGGGCCTCGCTGGCAGAGAGACCGTACTCATTTAAGTAGAGTTCGGGAAGCTTCTTGGTCGCATCGTCGACGGGAATGAGTTGAGTTGGAAGCTGCGTACCACTTGCGACCGCTGTGGCGACGTAATCACCACTATGGATGCGCACTGGCACGGCAAAAATATGATTGGGCTGCGCAGAAGACAGCGGATTCCAGGCCACCAGAGTAAAATTCTGGTGCTCCACGCCAGCGGTCGTCGCGCAGAGGGAGACGTTGAGGGCCGGGCAGACTTCGAGCCCCGAAACATTGGTGAGAATGCGCAGAGAAGAGACCATGCCACGATCAAGTTCGTCGCGGCCCTCGGCGATGCGCTGCGCATAGTCGTCGGCCACAGCCTGCTTGGAGGTGCCAGAAATACCATCGTGGTGCATTGCGACCGCGACGGCCGCTTCAAAGGCGTCCGTCCAGGAGGTGCCGACGCGTGGTCCATGGCGGGGCTGCGAGACAGGGACGTGACGCAGCGAGGCCGCAAAGGCCATTTGACGAGCAGTCTGTAAGAGAGAGGAGCTCTTGCGGAGCAAGCGTTTCAGCGCCACACGGCTCGAAAAGTATCCTGTCCAATAAACGTGGGGGTGTTCGTGGAGGGGCATGAGATCGTCCTCGCGCACGTTCCATGTCGCATTTTTGTCCTCGGAGAGGGCTTGCACGTAGTCGGCAGGGGTGCTGTAGAACATGTTGATTCGGCCATCGGCATTGACAAAGGCCATGAGTTTGTCGAGACTTTCGTACCACGTCGCAGCGTTCTTGTAGGCAAAGTCGAAACCGCAGGCCCAGAGGATGTTTTTGGTCTTGAAGTTCTTTGCTTGCTCAAGAGCGAAAGCGACGGCACGTTCGACCCAGTCATCCATGTTGTAGTCGTGACGAGCCTTGTTGGCGACCATGGCTGCTGCCTGATGGTACTCTTCAAAGGTAAAGGGGCATCCGTAGAGACCACTTCCTTTTGAGCCCCATAATTCGCCGCCGAGGATCTGGGTGTTGGCCCCATTGCTCTTGGATCCACGCCAAATGTACTCAAGTTCGCGCTCTGTCTTTCGGAGTTCTCGGTCTTCAAAGTTCATGCGCGCCCAAAACATGGCGGGCATTCCCGCTTCTGCTGCCAGGAGCCATGCCTGGGTATTGGTGTGGCCAAAGGGGTCAACTTGCCAGGTCACGCTGGGTGCCGCGTGAGGTCCGAACTCGGCGAGAATAAACTGGTGGCCTCGTGTGGTTTGGTCGATCATTTCAAGGGCGAGAGGGCCGGCCTCATCATGCATGCACCACCCGCCGTTAAGAAATTGCAGACGCTTCTCCTTGACAAGACGACGCACCGCGTCACGCCTCACGGGCGTCTGTTCGTCCCACCAGCGCGAGAAGAAAGCCATTTCGACGTAGTTGAACTTGCGGGCTGGATTGCGTTCGAGATTGTCTACAACCGTGTTGAGAATGTAGCGGACCTCCTCCTCAAAGTACTGATCAACTGTCAACAGCCAGCCCGTGTCATCGTGCGTGTGCGAGATCACATGGATTTGGATTTTATTGTCATGATCTTCGCTCGTGGACGGCCCTTCTCCTCCTCTTGCCCAGGCAACCACAGGCGAAGCAATCAACGAGCAGAGGAAGAGGAGTAAAAGTGGCTTGAGCCGCAACATGTCGGGTGCTCCGGGTCTTCTTTGCCTCTCCTCGAGCAGACAGTCCCACCAAGATGTGTTGTATTTGCTGGTCTAGGCCCAAGGCCTAGATGTAGTCGCGTGAGCTGCCCAGGCAAACGTGGTGCTAGGGCGCGCGCTGTACCTTAAGTAACGCGCGCACGGCGTTCCTTTGTGCGCCGTTGTGCGTCTGTCACGGCGGTCGCGGTTGCGATCTTTTATCTTTTGGCGCGACTGGGTGGGCCAAGATCTTGTGCAAGGCTAGTTACTACTACTAGTCGTGGCTAGTCTGCAAACTATACAATGGCCTTCCATCCAGGTGGTGTTTTTCCGGGTTCTTTCCTCGTTTTCTTTTGTTTTTCGTTGCCTATTGTAGTAGTAGTACCTACGTACTACGTATAGAATTGTGTGCGAGAGTGTGGCAGGGTCGAGGATAAAGGAGCGATCGTCGACGATCGTGGGTGAGCAAATAACGATCTCCTGCGCGGCGTTCGTTGTAGCGCCGCCGGCAAGGGGGAGCGTGTGGGCGAATTCGTCGCGGCGCAGAGGTAGAGAAGTAAGTGGCTGTGCCATACAATGGAAGGAGGCGACCTGCACGGCCTCCTAACGCACGCGCTTCGTCGAAAGTCCTCGGTGTCCACGACTACTTCTTCTTCTTCTTCTTCGTCTTCGTCTTCTTCTGCTACGATTGGAAGAATGGCGGAGTCGTCGCGTCGCCAGCGTGAGCAGCAGCTCAACGCGCAATTCCGGTCGCCTTCGTCGCCAGTACCGGGACACCGGCAATCACATCAGCAGCAAGATCAAGAGAAGCAACAGGCCAGGCATCAAGAGCTCTCAACGACACCTGAGAAACAGCACGGTTCTCAGTATGCCGAACGAGGCGGTGCCAGGGGCAAGGGAAGGGGCACTGCGGACGGGTCTCTTGCAGTCCAGGCTCATACATTTGCGCTTGCAGCAGACACGGCCTCGAAAAAATCTCGATTTCGTGAAGCAGCGGCCCGCCACAATAGTGCTCAGGAACACTTTTCTGCTGCTCTGCATGCTTCATCGTGGCAGCATGATCCAGCAACTGCCTCGGCGCTTGCGATGTTAGCCACATACCACGAGACAAAATCAAAAGAGATGCGCAAACAAGGTCGAAATCGTGAGTCGACATCAGCATCGTCATCAGGTTCAACATCAGGGACTTCACCGTCGTCAACGTCATCTGCAAAAACGCCCACGAAACGAGAAACCAAGTGGACCCCCCCAAAGGGAGCGAAAGCTCAGGACTTCTTTAAAGAGGTAGAACGGCAATTTGACAAGCTACAAGAGGTCATGGTGCCTGGTCTTGGCTCCTCCTCGAGTGGTGCAAGCGGGAGCTCAGCAACAGCAACAGCAACAGCAACAGGAGCATCAGCATCAGCAACAGGCGTCAATTCATCAGGATCTTTGCGTGAAGGTGCTGGGCCTGGCGCCGCCAGGAGCGCGGGGACAGCTCGGGATGACCAGGGCTCAAGTGAGGAGGTGACCGCTCTTCGTGACAAGGTCCGTTTGTTGAGCGCGGAGAACGCGCGGCTATCGCGAGAACTAGCCAAGATGCGCCGTCTCTCTCAGCAAAAGCAGCAGGGCCCGAGCGAGGCAGATCTTTTGCGCGAGGAATTCCACAAGCAATTTGGCGTTTTAAAGCTGAGTATGCAACATTTCAAGCTCGTGTACGCGGAGGGCGACAGGGATGGCGTTCGCAGACGCCTTGAGAGGCGTTTCCGCGAGTTAGAGTCCAAATGCAACGCCTTCGAGAAACAAAGCAAGTCCTTGGAGAAACAATACAACAAAGAGCACCAGCGCCGCAACGCTCTCGAGCTTCAGGCGCACGAGATGCGCCAGAACATTGCTTCTCTGAAGCAGCAGCTCCGTGCGGGCGTCTCCGGCGGCAGCGCCGCCTCCTCCTCTGCATGAAGCTGCGCGTGTGAAGAGCGAGTCAAGCGAGCATTGTCTCTCGTGCATCTTCGGCGCACTGCATGCCGCGCACATCCGCGGCCGCCAGGGGCCGCTGCGTCCCAGGCACTTCTGGAACCTATCCCTATCCGTCAGTCGTCTTCAGTGAACGAGTTCAGAGAGAGAGTGGAAGGGAAAGATACCGACCGCTCCGCGGGAAAAGGTGACCGCGACCTCGTCGATTCATGCATGCATGAATGATTGTATGTATGAATGAGTGAATGAAGGCCACTGCAGAATGAATGCCAGAACGAACGAACGAACGAACGAACGAACGAACGAACGAACGAACGAACGAACGAACGAACGAAATTGCCTTCGCTCAGAGGCTCGACGCGGGCGAGTCACGGTGCCCGCGGTCTGGAGCAGTTCCCCAAGCGAGGCGGGACAGCAGCAGGCAGGCAGGCAGGCAGGCAGGCAGGCAGGCCAGGTCGAGCGAGCGAGCGCGCGAGCAGACCAGGGAGAGCAGACGCGGCAGGCGCGGTGGCGAGGCGACGGCGTGGACACGCGGACACGCACGAAGGCACGAAGGAGCAAACGAAGAAACGAAGGAACAAAGAAAAGAATTGCTCGACTTGAGCGGACTCGAGCGAGGGAGGATGAGCAAGTTCAATCGCGTGGTGGTCTTTGGCGGGTCCGGCTTTGTGGGCTCGGCGGCACTCGAACTCTTGGCCTTGCGCGGGAGCACTCCTTCGCTGGTGTCCGTGACGCGCAAAGGTGAGCGGCCCAAGCACCTCGAGAAGCAAAAGTGGGCCGACGGCGTCTCGTGGGAGAAGGGGGACTCGCTGGAGCCCGCCTCGTTTGAAGATAAGCTGGACGCGGACACGTCCATAATTGTGTCGATTGGCAGCCCGCCGCTGCCCACAAGCTCAGATGAAGCTTTTCAGGCACAAGTTAAGGCCAACGGCGACACTTGCGTGAGCATTATCGAGACGGCGGCTGCGCAGAATGTGAAGCGCCTCGTCCTTGTATCTGCCACTATGCCTCAATGGGCTCCCAGTGGCTATCGCGAAGGGAAGCGCAAAGCTTATGATGCGGCAGTGAACTTTGTCAAGGGTGGAAGCGACAGAAGCGCACTAATTCTCAAACCCTCTGGCATTTACGGCACACGTCACACAGAAGGTGGTCT
This sequence comes from Schizochytrium sp. CCTCC M209059, assembly GCA_000818945.1. Lineage (NCBI taxonomy): Eukaryota > Bigyra > Thraustochytrida > Thraustochytriidae > Schizochytrium > Schizochytrium sp. CCTCC M209059. The sequence continues at coordinate 6,776 of KN805453.1, forward strand.
GCCAATCCCGTTGTGGACCGTGATGGCGCCGGCTAGCCTTGCGATGCAAGGTCTATCCCGCCTTGGAATTTCTGATTTCATCGAGCGTTCAATTCCATCCGTAGCCAAGGGCGTTCTTTCCCCGCTTGTCTCCGTCGAGGCCGTGGCGCGCGCAGCCGTGGACGGGGCAACCATGGCAAAACTTCCTGGAGAGAAGAATCTCATTGAGTGTTCGCCCGAGGACATCCTTGCCTACCGCACAGGGAAACCCACTCAGACCTGAGCAAGCTCCTGGACAATTTCCTGCATCTTTCTGAAGTTTATAACTTTTATTAATAAGCTCAACGTCCGTGCTCTTTTTTTTGTAAACGTTCCAGTACCTTTTATGGGCGTGAGCCCTAGCTAGCTAGCAGTAATAGCATCATTATCAGTATTATTATCAGCAGCAGTATTATTACAAGCAACAGCAGCTGGCTTCAATTTACGTTGCCTAGAGGATATTCGTGTGTTTCTGGTTTTTTGAGAACTTTCCAATGTTCTACGAGGCAAATCGATGCTTGAACTTGATTGACACCAAATGAAAGAGAAGAAATGAGAAAAGCAGAAAGTAGAAAAGAGGCAAGAAGAAAAGCAAAAAGAAGTTCTTGTTTTTCCAGAAAGATGAGCTTGGACGTTTATTCGACAGCAAGAGTTAACCTTCATTCCGTTTTCAAACCTAAATGCGCACCACCTCGACCCTTGTCCTGGAAGGCAAGTTGTTGGGAACGAGGGGATCAGCCGCATCGCCAGCGTTAGAGGCGAGGCGGGGGCCCTCGCCTTGATCTTGCTTTGCTTTCGAAATGCCTGGCGCGACGGCAGCCTCAATTTCGTCCTTAGAACGTGGCTTGACGATGATGCGAGCGTACATGCCGCCTGTGCGGCCGCGTGTGAGTCTGCCCGGATTGACGCACATGGTCCCCTCGAGGTCGTGGGCAAAGTGCATGAGCTTGGACGTTACGAGGAGCAAGTCGGGCTGATACTTTAGCGTGATTGCCGAGCGTTGTGAAAGCTCGAGCGAGGCCCCCGGTGCGGGCGGAAACATGGGGTAAAAGGAGGCCTGGTGCAGCATGTGCTCGGCAAGACGCTGGATGCGAGACTTTTTAGGAGCGGACCGGTCCACCTTGGCGGCATCCTCCTGGGCGAGATGAAGGATTGTGTCTTGCGTGTTGATGCCGACGCAAATGCCATCAACGCTCAAAAGACAGGGATTCGGGGCAAAGACCATTTGTTTGCGGTCGGCGAGCTCCACGTCGGCAAGAAGCGAGCGGGGCAGAGGCGGTTGAGGGTACGCCACGTCGTGGGTGACGTCATCCAAACTGGGCACGATGACGACGCGGGTAGCCATGCCGTCGACGGCAGTAGCAATGCGCTGCAATACAAAGGCCATGACATCCTCGAAAGTGAGACGAAGAGACTCGCCACCTTCGAGCGTCTTGGTGCACTTGCCAGCGGCGACTTGCGGATGCCGCGCATCCACAAAGGGTCCCATGAGAACCAAAAGATCAGGCTTGGCCTCATCGACATTTGCGAGAAGATCCTCGAGGGGCTCGTACTCGAGGTCGCCTTGCGTCGAGAAGGGCCCTGCGGCCGACATGATGGTGAGAGGGGTGTTCTGGCCGGTTTCGCGCTTTACGGCGCGGGAACGTGAGATCGTGACAAAGGATAGCTTGACGGAAGCATAGATTTCCCTTGCGTGCAAGGTGTCGCCAGACGGACAGACGCCGCGAACAGCGACAATTTGCCCGGGGAAGAAGCTAAAGGCTGCGATCTTGGAATCCACCTCGAGCTTAATGCGCATTCCGTTGGCCTCGGCTCGTGAACCCTCGAGAACGAGGGAATTGGCATTCAGTTTGCCATTCGGGGCCTCGCAGCAAATGCGGCCGAGCACCAGAATTTCGTCTTGACCCGTGTGGCCGACAGGCGAAAAGTCATCGTCAGACCAGCCATGCTCGGCCTTGAAGCGCTCCTTCATTTCCAGAAGCTGCTCCTCCAGAATGGCTGCACGTTCCAAAATGGTCGTATACATGTAGGGGTACGGCTCGCGAAGGTCGCTCTTCACCTCAACACTGGCCGGCCCTCGCGCGATCGTGGCTTCTGCACGCTTAGCGCAAACATCTTCCCACGCCAGCTCTGTCTTGCCAGCGTCGAGGCAGAGCTCGACCTTGCCCATGTCGGTGCGCTCGGCGTACCCGTTTGTGGAGCAGATTGGCGACGATGAGGTGGGGAGGCTTGCAGTATCGGAATCGCGCGTTTTGGTAGGCGTTTGTGGGCGTTCGAGCTTGGCCTTTTTGCGTTTTTGCGCGGAAAGGAGCGAGTCCTTGGAAGGCGTCCCAGACGCCGACGAGGTGACAGGAGTGAGGTCGAGACCGAACTTTTGCGAAAAGTCGTCGATGCGGCGGCTCTGGCCAGCCATCCGGCTCACGGTGTGCTTGGTCATCACGGGAGACGATGCGAACCCTGCGGCCTGTACGCGGCCGCCCTTGACGTCGAATTCCTGCCGAGGTTGGCTTTTCCCGTAGACCTTGCGGCCGCGTTTGGCTTCGATGCGCTGTTTTTCTTTGGCGAGCGACTCATCAAGTTTCTTCATGAGCCGTTTAGACTCGAGGCCTGAATTATTGAGGGCCAAAACCTCCCATTTTGTCGCGAGGTCCTCGGCGGTCACGTTGTATTGTTTGCATAGTCCCTCACCTGCGTTTCGAGCGAAAGATAACAAAGCGTGTGTTAGTTTGACTCGCTCTCTTCTCTCAAGACATCTGTATTGAAGATTTATTGAAGACGAGACTTACATGAGCGCACAAAGTCGGCGTCTAGGTTCACGTCGCTCACGTGCTTGAAGGCGCGCTGTACGTCGGCCTCCAGGCCGCCGGCCGTGGCCGCCATCTTGCCGGCAACGTTTCGAGTGTGCAGCGCGCGGGTGCTCTTTCTTTCTCTCTCTCTCTCTCGCGCGCTCTCTCTTGCGTGGACTCGCTTGTCGAGTCGCAGCGTCTACTCTCGTGGCGGCGAGGCGAGCCCCCGATCCGATGTGCGCGCTCGCTCGCTCGCTCGCTCGCTCGCACGCACGCACGCTCGCGCGCACGGTATTTGCAGACTGTCCGGCCGGTGGTTAGGCGCTTGCTTGATTCATTGACATGAAATGACCCAGGGAGAGCGTGACGGTTAAGTTGGGCTAAAGCCTGTCTTCCTTGGATAGGCCCGCAAGGTCTAAGGCTATAACCATCCGCGGCACAGAAGTTGTAAGCAAGCGTCAAGGCAATGCCAGACGGGATCCATGCAGGGCCAAATGCAACTGCTTGACAAAGACGGCGGGAGTAGTAAGGATGCCATGCGCGTTCATGTCTTGAGATACATTGCGCATAGCTACGGACGGATTCAAGCCGCAGTCAATCTCGCTCCGCCTCGACCCCGAGGCTTTAGTGGAGAGGCAAGCCCCAGCCGGTCATAACGAAGGAGAGGAGCAGAGCAGAGAAGAATAGAATTAGAGAGAAAAACCTTGGATGGGGACTCTCATGAAGCTTTAATTGCCACTACGATTTGGCTCCATTGGCAGGTATAAATATATACCTCTTTCTTTATTTTCTTCTTGCCCTCGATCCGTAGGCGAAGAAAAGGAATCGACGTAAAGCTCATAATGATAGGCTCAAGCCAGGAGCAAAAGCACATCTCCGAAAGCACGAATGAAAGAGTCTTGATTGCATGGACGGACTTCATCTCCTGCTTGTTGACAATATTTTGTTTGATCAGAGTTTGAAGAAGAAGAAGTTGATGATGTGACTCAACGTAGACGAATTTTCGTTTTGTGGCTAGCGTGAAACGGGAAGGTAGAATGTAATGCAAGTGTCTCTCGCTGCTACTCGGAGTACTTGGCGATGCTTTGGTTCTGCCTGCATCGGTCTGCAACTTGTTGTTGAGTCCCGACTGCTTGGCTTCAGTAGTAATTAGGTCGGAGACCCAGTTCATCTTTAAAAATCAGATGCGTCTGGCGCTATGCTAAGATTATTCTGGCGCGGACTTGTTGTCACTTCCCGTTAAACACTTGCAGACTTCTTGCGATGCTATCTCTCTCAAGAAAAAAATAAACTATCCTGGTTGGGAGAAAGAAGAGAGACCGCAGCATTTGCAAAATAAGAAAAAATAATGCAAAGAGTGAGGGTTGCCGGACATGAACCGCTAGCATGCCAAAATGCAAAAGTCTACTTCGTTCTCAACGGCTTTTACGTAAATATTTCCTGAGCTTCTTTCTGTGCGTTTGGGCAAGAGAAATGCTCGTTTGTTCGTGAAGGGAGGTGTAGCTCGTAGACAAAGATGCCCACGGCAACGTTGAGCTCCTTGTTGTCTGGACGTATCGGAAATTTATCTTTCCTCAATAAAATTTGAAAACATGGCAAGATGACGGATCACCCATGCCGGCAAGGAATGCGCATGGAACCTTCGTTCCGAACTTGGGACGGACTCGGAGTTACTCGAAGTCAACCAACCTTACCCCTCTCCCCCCCAAAAAAATAAAAAAAATTGGTTGGTGACATGGTCAATTAATGGATGGTCTGTAGTGCGTCCGATGGATTGACTGACCAGCATGAAACGCAGATGTCACAAGTGTCTCCAGGAATTCCGGACGCTTTTGTGGCCGCGAAAGCTCGGCGATGGACTCTGAAGTCAAGGTCTTCGCTAGCGAAACACTCGTTCTGACCATTGGTTCTGTCGCCACTACCACACATTTTCATTTTGGAAATTCAACATTTTTTTTTGTTGCAGCGTGTAGGTCTAGATGACTCAGGCCGACGTACACACGATAGAGCACGCGGGAAACGTAATCTGAGAGAGAGAGAGAGAGAGAGAGAGAGAGAGAGAGAAAGACATACGCGCGGCTGCGGCCTGTTCCAAAGATTTTACCTTTGAAAGAATAAAAAGAAGCATGCAGAAGCGCCAATCCTGGTCTCGGTAGGAGATGCGCACTCGGACCTTTTCGGCCAATGCTGCCTTTTGCCCTCTTGACAAGACAAGGAGATACACATCGTTTGCTGCAGTGCGGAAGATTGTACTGGCTGTGATGTGACTCGTTAATCAAGAAGTAAATAAATTATCGCGTGCAGTGGGCCACTCACTCTTGAGGTTGTGCGCAATGCATGATCTATATCTTCTTTTAGGTCCATCAGTCGTGGTCGTATTCGCTTACATCAAAAGCTAATCCTCCCGCCATCCCTTCGTACGTGCGTTCGCGCAAAGGACCACACACGCGTCGTGTACAATGGCATTGACATTCGCCATTCACCACATCACACGCCTACAGCCACATATATAACTGGTATCACCCACCCTCCGACTGCGGTAATGACGCAAACTGTCTGACTTGTGGCCCACGGCCGAACTGCACACCGCACCAGTGGCAGCTAAGAACCGAAGCCGCCGCATCGCACATGTTTCCGCTGCGACAAGGCCGTGCACGCGTTCCCTCCCCCAACGGACCTCTCCTGTCTCAAGACCATGCGTCGATTGCAGTTCGTGGAACCACCTCACAAACTCAGCCGCTAGTGTTATCTAGCTCTAAGTCTCCACCTAACTATTTTGCGCAGTGACTCTCCTCACGTACACACTGGTCTTGCTTGTGAGGTAGCATCCTACGATCTTTGTGGTATTAACAAGTAAATTTTGAACTTAGAGGCGTGGAGGATGAAGAATTTGTACGTACCCCAGACTGAAAGAAACCATGTGTCCTATTTATTTTGAGTCTGAAATTCACAGTGGAGCATAGTCGCAATGTTCCATAAAGAGAACGGCTCGCGACTCCTCCACTGGGCATTTCAGGTCAGTGAGGTGAGGGGGACAAAAGCATTAATTCTCCTCTTCCAGGGCTCCGCAGTGACGAGCCTTCTCTTAATCAGCAGCAGATGCGGGGAGGGAATCCCGTAACTACTGCATTTATATCCAACTTAGAAGACTCAATTTGGACCGTTAATCACGTCCAATTAGGTATTAACCGTAGATGCAGTAGTACGCGAACACGCAGTGGTGCAGTCGCAGTGGAACGTGACGCGGACTAGATAAAGCACCACATTCTTCCACAGCTTGTCCCTCTCAATGCTTCCATGATTGAGGCTTTCGAATTGCAGTGGCGTAAGGAGTAGAGTCCAGCCCGCAGCACACACGGACGGTATCCAGAGGGCTGAGTCGCCACGCGCCGATAACGGCTCCTCTCACGCCAGTGGGAGCGCTCAGGTCGTAGTGACAGGTACGCTATTTTGTGAGGGCGTACGCCTTCAGCGCGCACGGGCCTCGCCTCACTGGCGGCGCGTCGAGGGCGTCATCCCACAGATGGCGTCCGTTCCCCCGGTCTTCACTGGGCGGCGCCTCCGCGCGCGGGCCGAGCCCTTTCCCGCCGTTGTTGTGCACTTGCGAGGGAGACGCGCAAGTGCGTTTAGCGGCGCGGCCAATGGGCTTTCGCCGCGTGGCGATGCTCGACTTGCGGCGCGGCACGGCAAGTCGGCGCTACCAGGCCGCAAGTGCGCTATAGCCGCGCGCAAGGGCACCGAGCACGCGGGCAAGCAGCCAGCCAGGAAGGCCGCGGCGCCTCCTGTCGGGAACGGGTCCGCGCGACCCGGGCTCGAACTCGCAGGAATCGCAGCGCGCCTCGCCTCGCAGCCTGCACTGCACGGCAGGCAGGCAGAGGCAGGCAGGCAGGCTCGCGGCGGCGCGCGCTCGCGGCGGCGCATTGGTCTGCCGGCGCAGCCAGCCAGCCAGCCAGCCGGGATCGGGAGGGCGCAGCGTCGGTCGGGTCGCGTGGCCGCAATCTAAGATCGATCATCTGTCTGCCTCCCTCTCTGCCCTCCCTATCCGGCCGGCCAGCGCGGCCTACCTAACTACTGCGAGGAGGTTGTAGTTAGTTAGCAGCGAAGCAGGAGGGAGGGAGGGAGGAGCAGGCCGCGGCCAGCTAACTAACTAACTAACTAACCAAGGAGGCAGGCGAGGCGAGGGGGAGAGAGGCGAGCAAGCAAGCAAGCAAACCCACGCCACGCCACGCCGCGCGGCCGCGGTGCGGTGCGGTGCGAGGCGAGGCGGCGAGGGAGGCGCGAGGCGCGCCGAAGGGCTGCGCGGCCGAGGGCGGCGGCGCCAGCCGCGAGGCGCGAGGGCGACGCGTAGGAGAGCCCGGCGGCGAGGTCGCGCGGCGGGAGCGCGGCGCGGGCGACGGGGTCGGCGCGAGAGCAAATCCAAGTCGAGCGCGGCAAGTGGCCAATTTTTTTTTAAAGCTAGCCTCGAGCTAAGCACGCAAGAGCGGCAGTTGGTGGGTGGCGGATACGCGCGAGGCCGAGGCCGCGCGGCACCGCAAGGCCGCCGCAGACAGGCGAAAGGCCGCCCGCGGAGACGTCAGGGCCGCACCGAAGCCAGGCGACGTCTGCTGCATCGCGGAAAACCACGTCTACGCCGAGAAGCGAGGCCCAGCGACGTCGGTCGTGACGGACGGCCCCGTGCGGTGCACTGTCGGCTCTGCACGTCAGTGCCGGCGCAGCTAGCTTTTTGCCAAGCCCAAAGACCTTTGGCACAAGTGCAGGCGCACGTACGTACCCGTCCACGTTTCTCTTTTCGAGCCTGACTGCTCGCTGACGTGGATCGTTCGAGAAGCACGCCGCGAAGGGGCGCACCACACAATTCTTTTTTGCACGGGACAAAAGATCGATTTTCTTTCGATCTCAAAAAGGTCGTGAGCCCGTCTCCTTTTTCCACGGCGAGTCGGCGCCAGACTTGCAAGCAGGAAAGGAGACCTCTGGTGTAGCACTCCCCACGGTCCGGAACGACGACGCCCGAGGCAGTTCGTTCGCGCAGGCGCGGCTGCCTGGTCATGAGCGGTTCTGTGGCACGGCAAGGATCGCACAGGACCCGCGGCGAAAGCAAAAAGGAACGCGAAGCCGCTGCAGCTGCTGGTGGCGCGACCGACGTCGGCCCCGCACCTGTAGCGTCATCCTCCTCTTCGTCAACCGCCGCCCGATCAGTTTCTTCAAGCGTGGCTTCCAGACCGCAGCGCAGCAGTGCAGTGTCAAGGTCGTCTTCTTCAAAGCGCTCGCGCACGCGCACGCGCAACCGCAACCGCACGAATTCGAACGGCCCAACGGCAGGTGTCGGAAATCAATCCAGCGCAGATTGTGTGCCCCCCCATTCGCAGAGGAGCGAGACTGCGCGCAGCACAATGGCTCCGCCGCGCTCGCATCACAGCAGTCGGGTCCAACAGTTTGGCTCGGGAACAAACGACGATGACATCTGGAGTGATTTTGGCGAACAGACGATGCATGGAAGCAGGCGGCCGCTCCGATCGTCGACTCGCGCTTCCGCTAGCGCAGGGCTTATGAGATCAGGCAAGGCACTACATGGCGTCGGCGCGATCTCTTCATCTTTGTCGTCCTCCTCCTCCTCCTCCTCCTCCTCCTCCTCCTCTTCGTCGTCGTCCTCGTCGTCGTCCTCGTCGTCTTCCTCACAGCAGCAGCAGGAGCAGGAAGCGGCCAAAGCTGCGGCGGCCGCAGTGGCAGCTACCGAACTTGGCATTAACCTACTCTCACGAGAGGCTCTCCCGCATGAGGACGACCCAGACATGTCACGCGACTCGGTTCTCTCTGAAGCCGCGGACCTCGTCTCGTCTCCCGAGAACCCCGACGCTTCGAACTTTTCGTGGATGAGCCAGAACACGAACCAACTTTTGGAAAAGCTCTACGCCAAGGGCCCAGAAGCTCATGTGAAGATCATTGCCATTGCCAAGTTGCTCGAAAGCAAGCAAGTCGAGGCCTTACCACCGCATGCCGTGATTGCCTTCGTTGACGCCGCATCCAAGATCCAGGCGGAGAATGAAGCGCAGAACGAAGCTGGTGCTGAGGACAGACGCGGGCCCGCCGCCGCTGCTCCTGCTGCTGACCCCGCAGCCGCCGCTGCTCCTGCTGCTGACCCCGCGGCCACCGCTGCTGCTGGCGCGTCGCATCAGCAGGGAGTAAGGAGTGATAGGGCTGCAAAGCGCAAGGAACGGCCCACTTCGAACCCTGATGCATCTACTCTTTCGGCGCAAGCAGGGGATACCAAGCGCAAGCGCGGCAAGATCCAAGTGGCAACCCACAACCTCTTGGGCGTGCACCACATGTCGAGTGAGACTATTTTCGAATTGGGCGAGGGTGTTCTGTTCATAATGCGTCGTCGTGAACAGCACAACCGCGCGGACGTCGCCTACCTCGAGCAGCAACAGAACCTGACAAGGGCCATGCGCGCTACGCTCTTTGATTGGATGTTCGAAGTGGGCCAAGAATTCGTCTTGAACCGCGAGACCTTGCACACAGCACTTACCTTTGTGGACCGTTTTCTTTCTCGGGAACAAAATGTGCCGCGGCGAAAGCTTCAGCTTGTGGGCGTCACGGCGCTTTGGCTCGCAGCCAAGAGCAAAGAAGTTTACCCGCCGCGCGCCCGCGAGTTCGCTTACACGACGGATCGTGCCTACGGTGTTTCTGACATGGTCGAGTGCGAGACGGATATGCTCACCAAACTCGACTGGATGCTCGATCCGATCACGCCGTATGCCTGGGTCGATTGGTACCTGCACGAGCTGTTTCCCATCGATGAGGACATGGATCAACATACGAGCTCGACGCTGAGCTCTGGCTCGAGCGCAAGCGCGAGATCGTTTTCCTTCACGGGTGCCTCTTCCACCTCGACTTCGTCTTCAGACGTGCGGGGCTTGGCACCGGGCATCAGCGGAGTGGGCCTTAACACGCGCGCGCGCAACGGCTTGGAACCGTTTCGCGCAGGCGCGGAGGCCCTGCTGAGCCCGCGCTCGGAACGCGGCATTATCGCTTCCTCAGACCGAGCGCGGGAGGCGCGGAACCGGTCGTGGATGGCTGCGACGGCCGCGCCGATATTGGTGTTCTCGCGCATCATGGAGGTTCTTGACACGGCGCTGCTGGATGTGAATTCGCTGCACTTTGTGCCATCGGCCTTGGCGGCCACGGCAGTCTCGCATGTTTTGCACGAACTGAACATTGCGAACATGGCGCAGATTGAACGCGTCACGCGCTACTCGGAAGGAGAGCTCGTCTTGTGTCGAGAATGGATGTCCTTTGCGTTTGACCTGGAGCCCAATGAGCACGAGCACCACCCCAAGCTCCGTCACATTCGCGTCTTTTACGAAGAGCGCGACCTTCACTGTATTCAACGCCACAACAAGAAGTCTTTGGATGTGTACAGGGCTCAGGCGCCCAAGCACGACATTATGTCTCACGTATCAGCTCCGGTTTCGAGCGCGCAGTGGGCCCGCCACGCCTCCATGGTTACCTCGCCCTCTAACAATCCTCTCGATGCTGTGGAGAACAGCCTTGACAATGTCGATGTCGCTGCAACATTTGCGAACGACCGTACGAACATGTCGTTCGTGCCGCCGACGCCTCAACAGAATTTCGAACACCACCGGAACCGCATGCTCCAGGAACATCAGGACGCCGAAGACCGCGCGCGGGTTTCTCAGCACCAGCGCCACTATCAGCACCAATACCAGCATCAATATGAGCAGCCTGTGGGGGCTAGAGCATCAGCTTCTGCGCCGCGTCCCCGCACTCGCGCTCGCTCTCGCTTCGCGTCGAGGGAGACAGCTTCGTATGATGTTGTCGAGTCGTCCTTTGCCTCGCTCGAGTATTCGACCATGTCTGCGTCTTCAACAATGTCTTCCTCCTCTTCCACCTTTGATTTGGATGCGACGCGCGAGAGCACCCCGCCCACGCTCCTCTCCGCCGTGGAGGAGGGCTCGCATGAGTTTGATGAGGAGAGCTGCGCCAGTGTCGCAGATCGTCGGGCCCAGCACGCCCCTCTCACCGAGGCAGCCGCGGTCCGCGATGGCACCGGCGCTACCTCGCGGCGCAATGATTTCAAAGCCGACAAGGATGGGAATGCAAAGATGGACCACAATGGCAAAGGAGCGGATGATGGCAGCGAAGACGAAGATGCCGGTGAAGACCTCGTCATTGATCTCGATGCCAACGAAACCTTGTGAGGATTTCAGCGGCAAGCAGGCGCGTTCTGTGGGCGCTATTTCCACAGTCAGCCAGATCGAACAACTGTCTAAATGACAAACAATCCGGCTACATGTTTGAAAACAGGAGGGCTTTCTTCTCTTTTCTTCAAGCTCTTCCACATGGAGGCGCCGGCGAGAACGACGATCGGTGGAGCGGCAGATGCAAAGATCGCCGTGTGTCTCAGCACATGAGCGTATCTTGAGGATGTTTCCTCAATTATCTTTTATTCTTCCTCTTTTCGAGGCTGGGTTGTCATGATGCTTACGAGCGGAGTTTGCGCAGATTTGTTTCTGCTGCGTCTCACCTTTTAGAGCTCGGCAGAATGGCAATTCCAACCTTGATCGAGGTGTCTGACTGAACATTTGCCCGTATCTTCGCACGACAATCGTGTGTGTGTCCTCCGCCCTCTGTTTCCTTTCGTCCAAGCCTTGACTTTTGTTGAAAGAAGAGTAACAACAGAATATGCAACGATTGAATGATTTCATCTTGTCAAACATATACATTCCAATAGGCTACATACTTTTTTTGGTTAAAATCCGTACTTTTTACCGGCCGAGGCACGCGCTTTTTTCTCCTGCGACCACATCTTTTCCAGATCGCCCTCGTTCTGCTGCGCGTTGAGCGCAATTGAAACGAGCTGGTGCTTGCGTTTCATCGTCATGTTCACATTACGTTTATCGATGGATGCCCCAGCGACGGCGGTGGCATGGACCGGGTCCAGAGCCCTTTCGCCCTCGCGTTCTTCTTTGAGCGACTTGGCGTGAGCCTTGACGCCTGCCTCGCTGACCTCTGTAAAGGGTACTGCGGCACCAGCAAGGTCTGCGCCTGATTCGAGTAATTTGCGAATCTTCCTGTCCGAATGACGTGCATTCGTAAAGCCCCCATCATCATCATCATCATCATCATTAGCAGCAGCAGCAGCAGCAGCAGCAGCAGCAGCAACTCGGTCATTTACAATCGTGGCGTCTTGCGAGTATCCTCCATCAACGCTGTAGCCTGGCATATCTTGCGGCCCAGACGCAACGCCAACTTCGACATCTCCAAGATTATCATCGACGGCGTCGTCCCATAGAGACGAAAGTTGACCAAGCGTTGCCGATTTATGTCCAGACCCGCCGTCATCAGCTTTCCCTTCGCTGAGTGCGTCATCTTCGCTATCGCTGTTGAGGTCGACGGGCGCCTCGATGAGGGGCAGACCTTCGGGAGGTGGTTGTGTAGTCTTCTTCTTCTTGTTCTTCTTCTTTTTCTTCTTCTTTCCCTTTTGTTGCTCCTTCTTTGTCGTGCTCATTTCCTCTTTCGCTGTCTCTGTCTCGGTGGCGGTTGTTGTGCCTGATATTTCAGGTTTTAAAGAAGCATTCGCGCCATCACGGATATCTTTGCTGCTGGTGCTGGTGTTGCTGCTAGAGCTGCTTGGCTTGCTAGCTTCTCGCGGTGCGACGACGTGCACGAGGTTTTTCTTCTCCTCCTCGTCGTCCTCGTCCTCGGAGGACGAGGCGTACGCGACCACGCCCGCCATGGCCCCCGTGTCCGTGCTGCACGGGCCGCCTTCGCTGGTCAGAGAGCTCCGCCGCGACACTTCGCCAAGCGCCTGTCGCGACCTTGCAGTGGTTGCCCTCGCCCTCCTCCGCTGCGCGCGCCCGCGTCTACGTCGCCTCGGCCAGACAGCGAGCGGCCCTTGCTTGCGTGCTTAAGCAGCTTGTCTCATGTCAAGGCGAAAGGCTCGTCTCCAAGGCTTGTCTTGTCTAGTTTATTATCAAATCTAGGCCTAGTCTAGGCCTAGGCCTAAACTAGTTGTGTTGCGGTCTTGTCTTGTCTTGTCTTGTCTTTATGTTGTCTTGTCTTGCGACGAGACCAATATCGTTGACGCCGTGAAAGAAGAAGCACAAGACGACGACATGGAGGAGCAGCAGCTGGCCGCGCAGCCTCTCGAGGTTCGTCGCGGCTCATCAAAGTCGCCGAAGTCGGGCCTCTTCGACGTCTCCCACCTCTGCAACGACTCGGACGAGACAGACGAGCGGAGACACAGTGGCCTTGGGGTGCCAGACAGCCAGAAGGAAGGACGCCTTGCTCGCTTGCTCGCTTGCTTGCTTGCTTGCTTGCTTGCTTGCTTGCTTGCTTGCTGAGCGAGTCCCGCGGCCGCCGACTCTTCGCGCTGACCCCGCCAGGGCCGCCTGAGCTTGGCTGGGCTGGGCTGAGCTCGGCTCGAGCGCAGGCGCAGGCGCAGGCAGAACAGAGCCGGGCTAGCGAGGCGCCGTCGCGGTCTGCGCGGGCGAGAAGAGAAGAGGACCTCTGAGAATCCAAGACCTCTGTCGCTCTCCGCATCGGCGATGGGCGGCAGAACCTGCTCCTCTTCGTCGGCAAAGTCGTCTTCGTCGGCAAAGTCGTCTTCGTCGGCAAAGTCGTCTTCGTCGGCGACTCGTTCGCGCGGAGCAGGGCGGCGCGCGATGGGCGGCACGCGCGCGACCGCGGCGGCGGCGGGGGGGGGCGAGGAAGCCGCGAGCGGCGAGGATGCCGCCTGGCACAGCGTGTGGAGGCTCTGCTCGACGGCGTCGTCGCCGCTGGGGGCCCTGGGCGGGAGCCACGGGAGCGGCCTCGGGCTCGGGCTCGGCAGCAGCGGCAGCAACAACAATAGCAGCAACAACAGCAGCAGCGCCGGCGGAGGTGGCGGCGGAGGAGGAGGAGGAGGAGGAGGAGGAGGTGGTGAAAAGACGCTGCAGGGGCACGTGTCCCTGACGAGGTTCAATATGACGCGACACCGCACCATTTGCAACCTTCAGCCCGGCGAGTACAAGCTCTACATTTTTGTATTCACGGGCGGTGCAAACGACGAGGACGAGCGCAATGCCATGACTCCGGGGCCGAATCAGGGGACCGCGGACGCGAGCAACGGGGCAGCGGAGTCGTCACGGACGAGTCGGTCCGGGTCGCCCCCTGGAGACAGCAACCGTCGTCATTCCCTCGGACTGCGTAACGTGCTCAGAACAGCTACCTTCGGCAAGTTAGGCAAGCTGGATGTGAGAGCCGATTGGGAACTCATCTCTTTTCCCGAGAACAACATTTCTGCAGGGGAGACTGGCGTGTCGGCAGGTGCTCAGATCCGTCGATTGCAGCAATTCACCGAGGTTGTCTCGCTTGAGGACGTGCCTGTGCGAGAGCTCACCTTTACTATTCTACCCGAGGACCTCCCTTGCCAAGCCTACTTCTCGCTATCCTCCACCTCCACCGTGACGACCTTGAATATTGCAGCACAGCTTTACCGCCGCGACGACAGTCAGCAGGAACCAAGCAAGCATGCGCAACGAGAGACCGGAGACTTTGACGAGGCGTCTTCAGCCTCAAAAGTGATCACGATTCCCACGGCGGATCGTGTCGACGTTCTTGAAGCGATTTTGCTGGAGGGCTCGGAACGTTCGCGCGGCCTTCTTCTTACGGCGGCCTTTTTGGGTTTCGCGCTTGGCATCAGTTCGCTTTCTTCCATGTATCTCGTCTTTGTCTTTCTCGTGGTGCTCGTCACATCTCGCGGATCAAATTCGCTCTTTTCTGCGACTGCTGGAAAGGGCTTTGATGCTACGGGCGCAAAGGCTTCATCAAGGTAGTTCAATGCTACACGGATGGACAGATGGATATTACTAGTAAATTTTGCGAACCGAAAACGACAAAAGAATTGATTCACGTTGTATGTAGGCCTAGGCTTTCAGGTCTAGGCTTTCGACTGAGAAAGCCACGTCGTACGTACTACGTATACGCACTCACTATGTGTTTTTTCTAATTTTGAGGTGGGTTATTCATGAGCTGTGAAGGTAACGACGCGCCACGAAACCCGCACGCACAATGTGCCTCTTCTTGCCTTGATAAGAGGGCATCAGCCGAACAGGCCGGAGTGCGAATCTCCTTCCGAGACTAGGATTGGCGCTTCTGCATGCTTCTTTCCATCCTTTCAAAGGTGAATCTATAGGTACAGGCCCCAGCCGCACGTATAATTCTCTCTCAAATTACGTCTCCCGCATGCTTCATCAGTCGTCAACATGAAATGCAACAATATGTCTATATAACCAGTACGTACAAGACCACCAGCCACGACAAAAGAAGCAGCAGACCGCAACAGCATGTCCTCATAACCAGGACAAGACAACCAGCCACGCAAAAGGAAGTAGACTGCAGTGACTGTGTCTATAGCAACCATTGCCACTTTCGAGCAAGGAATTGCTCGAAAAATAGTAAGAAAAATAAAAAGCAAGCAATCTGAAATGAAGAAACCTCAAAAAATAGTTTGATTCTACTACAACATGGAGAAGAAGGAAAGACTATACGTTTAGTCGACCTCCTCGACGGTGGCCTCGGTGTTGGGGGCAGCGCCACCAGGGGCACCACCAGGCATGCCGCCGGGCATGCCGCCGGGCATGCCACCGGCACCACCCATGGCAGCGGTGAGGATGGGGTTGGCAATACCCTCGAGCTCCTTCTGCTTCTCCTCGTAGATCTCCTTCTCGCCCTCGGAGTTCTGGTCGAGGAAGGCAAGAACTTCGTCGATCTTGTCGTTGATCTTCTTGAGGTCCTCCTCAGAGATGGCAGACTTGAGCTTGTCCTCGTTGAGCGAGTTGCGGAGCGAGTACGAGTAGTTCTCGAGACCGTTGCGGGCCTCAATGCGCTCCTTGACGGCGTTATCGGCCTGGGCGTACTTCTCGGCCTCGGCAACCATGCGCTCGACCTCCTCCTTGGAGAGACGGCCCTTGTCGTTGGTGATGGTGATCTTGTTCTCCTTGCCGGTGGACTTCTCGACGGCAGAGACGTTGAGGATGCCGTTGGCATCGAGATCGTAGGTCACCTCAATCTGGGGCACACCGCGGGGCATGGGGGGAATGCCGTCGAGGTGGAACTTGCCGAGCAGGTTGTTGTCCTTGGTGAGCGGGCGCTCACCCTCAAAGACCTGAATGAGCACACCAGGCTGGTTGTCAGCGTAGGTGGAGAAGGTCTGGGTCTTCTTGCAGGGAATGGTGGTGTTGCGCTCGATGAGCTTGGTCATGACACCACCAGCGGTCTCAAGACCGAGCGAAAGGGCGGTAACATCGAGAAGGAGCAGGTCGTTGAGCTTGGCAGAGTCCGAGCCGGTGGTGAGGATAGCGGCCTGGACGGTGGCGCCGTAGGCAACAGCCTCATCGGGGTTGATGCTGCGGCAGGGCTCCTTGCCGTTGAAGAACTCCTTGAGCATGGCCTGGACCTTGGGGATACGGGTGGAGCCGCCGACGAGGACAATCTCGTGGACGGAGCCCTTGCTCATCTTGGCGTCACGGAGAACCTTCTCGACGGGCTCCATGGTGGACTTGAAGTAGTCCATGTTCAGGTCCTCAAAGCGGGCACGCGAGATGGACGAGGTGAAGTCGACACCCTCGAAGAGGCCGTCAATCTCGATGTGAGCCTGGGCGGAAGCCGAGAGCGTGCGCTTGGCGCGCTCGCAGGCAGTGCGGAGACGGCGCTTGGCGCGCTCGTTGCTCGACATGTCCTTCTTGAACTTGCGCTTGAACTCAGCCATGAAGTGCTCGACGAGGCGGTTGTCGAAGTCCTCGCCACCAAGGTGGGTGTCACCAGCGGTGGCCTTGACCTCGAAGATGCCCTCCTCAATGGTGAGGAGCGAGACATCGAAGGTACCACCACCAAGATCGAAGATGAGCACGTTGCGCTCGCCCTCCTTCTTGTCGAGACCGTAGGCGATGGCGGCGGCGGTGGGCTCGTTAATGATGCGGAGCACGTTGAGGCCGGCGATGACACCAGCGTCCTTGGTGGCCTGGCGCTGCGAGTCGTTAAAGTAGGCAGGAACGGTGATGACGGCGTTCTTGACCTCCTCACCGAGGTAGCTCTCGGCGGTCTGCTTCATCTTGGTGAGAACCATCGACGAGATCTCCTCCGGGGCGAAGGTCTTCTCCTCACCCTGGAACTCGACCTTGATGACGGGCTTGTCGTTGGGGCCGGCCTCCACCTTGAAGGGGAAGAACTTGAGATCCTGCTGAGTCGAGGGATCAGCGAACTTGCGGCCGATGAGACGCTTGGCGTCAAAGACGGTGTTGTACGGGTTCATCGACACCTGCGACTTGGCGGCATCACCGATAAGGCGCTCGGTGCTGGTGAAGGCGACGTACGAGGGAGTGGTGCGGTTACCTTGGTCGTTGGCGATGATCTCCACGGAGTCATTCTGCCAGCAGCCCACGCACGAGTACGTGGTGCCAAGGTCAATACCGATACCAATACCCTCGACGGACATCTTGCTTCTTGCTTTCTCTTGCGTGTGGCGCTCGAACTGCTTCTTGTGGATGCTTTGCTGCTGCGCTTCTGTTGCGGATTTGCTGCTCCCGTTGCACCTCCTCGACACCCGGCCCCAGCCAGCTTAGCAACGACTAGCTGCGCCCTACTGTACCCTACGTCTGCTTCCCCCCTTTCCCAGCCGCCCGTTTGCGCCCTGCGGATTCACCTCTAGCATTGGTCTCATGACAGCCTCCCCTTCGGGGGGCCTTCACCCGGCCCGGACGCCATCGACCCATTTACCACTTACTATAGGACTGTACTACGCGGATTTTAAGATTCCTTCGCGAAGGTCGGCCCTCGGGATCTCCAAGCTTCGAGAAGGATTGCAGCTCCTGCTTACTCCTCATTGAAGAACCGCGCAGCGTTCCGCCACCCGCGTCAAGCAGACCTTCGATGACGCTCGAGAAACTTCCGGAACGCGCCGGGCTTGAAGGATATCCTCCGATGCATGTACGTCCGCGTTCCAGAACCTTCCGGGGAGGTATAGGCTTTGTGCTAGGTTTTCAGTAGTCAACGCTGGTGGTCGCCTCTTGAGAACGCGTGTCGAGAACGCGTTCACAAAAGCTCCGAACATGAAAGGAACAGAACGAGAGAAGGTGTAGAAGGAATGGAGCTTTGAGAAAAACTAGAAGGTTTGGAGCGAAGCAAGTATTCTGTTCCGCACGGTGTTCCACGTGGTGTTTTTTGGCGGTGACAGACCAATGAAGGGCGCGCGCCAAAGTGCAGTTTCCGCCTGTCGCAAGTGAAGAATGGCAGCATCACAATCAATGGGCCAGCGACAGGCGGGCGGCCACGGTGGTAGTAGGGTCTAGGAGGCCTACTAGTAGCAGCGGGCCTAGTAGTAGCCTAGTAGCAGTATAGACTGTATAGCCTGATAGTGAGCGAAGAAGAAGCAGCAGCAGCAGCAGGAGCAGCAGCAGCAGGTGCTGGAGCAGGCGCGGCGCAGACCACACAAGAGACGAGAGCTCTCTGCGGCGCGGCGCGGCGCAGCGCAGGGAGAAGCGGCGAAGATGCTGCGCGCGGCGCGGGCAGCGGGCGTGCTCGCGGGGCGCAGGCCCACGGTGGGCGCGAGGCCGGCGGCCGTGACGCGCGGCATTGAGGAGTTCTTCGATGCGCGCGGCGAGAAGAGCACCGACGGCACCGTGGAGACGGGCCGTGCCTGGACCGCGGACGAGCTCCGGCTCAAGTCGTTTGACGACCTGCGCAAGCTCTGGTTTATTCTGCTCAAGGAGAAGAACATGCTTCTCACTGAAAAGCACCTCTCACGCTCCATGGGCCAACCCATGGTGGGCGCAGACCGCATCCGAAAGGTCAAGACCTCTATGGCTCGTCTCAAGACCGTTGTGAACGAGCGATCAAGGGTTTACAAGGCTAAGAAGGAACTCGAGGATGCGGAGAAATCCTCGCTTGAGGCGGTTGATAACAAGGCATAAGGACTTTTTGACTTTTCTTTTATTCTTTTCTTCGTAAAGACCAACACACGAAAGGAAACTAGTTTTCCGCGAATCACCCCAAAAAAAAAGCAACTTGACACATTCTTTGCTTTCTTTGTCCTTTCCCCCTTTCATTTTTGTAGCTCCTTGGTTTTCTCTCTCTCTCTTTCTCTCTCTCTCGCTCTTGTCCGTGCTGATATCGCAATGCCTTGCTCTACTTCGCTTGATCATAAGCAGCACATCATCTGTTTTTGGTTCTTTCGACGAACGAACCCATCCGATGAGCAACGAGCGATGAACGAGCTCGTCTTGCTTCACAGCAAACCCAGATAAACCACATTCTTCAACTTGCTCACCATGCATGATACATCACGTTCTTACTAACATCAGGCGAAAAAAATCCTGTCGGAGAACCTAGCATAGCATCCAAGCTTTCAGACTTCTCGTAAGGTCGGGACCAGAAACTGAGCAGTCTGTACAATAACATAACGCGCCGCAGCGACTTGCTTCACAACAAACCCAGAAAAACCACATTCTTCAACTTGCTCACCATGCATGATACATCACGTTCTTACTAACATCAGGGAAAAAAAAATCCTGTCGGAGAGCCTAGCATAGCATCCAAGCTTTTAGACTTATCGTGGGGTCGGGACCAGAAACTGAGCAGTTTGCGCAATAACATAACGCGCCGCAGTGATTGGGTGCCAATCCTTTAGATGCGAGGGAAAGCCGCTACTAGAACGCATTTGCGGATGCTGATTCGCACTGCGTTGCAAACCCGACTCTGAAAGCACAATCTGATGCGCCAAGGCCTCCACAACAACCTCGGTCACATTTGAAGGGGCAACGAAATCTCTTTCATGAACGAAGCACGCCACCGCCTTGGCCACCATCTCGAGGGATGTGGCTGCCTCCGAAGAAGGACCTACATGCACAAATGGATGCATGCGCACACTCGTAATTATATTGAGAATGTGGCGTTCAACATCAAAGGAAAGGGACATGTTCTCCAGACGATCTTGCACTTCTTGCATATCAATGCGAGGGATACGAAAGGGAGATGGCACAATTTGCTCTGGTACTTGCGGCGGCGGCGGCGGCGGCGGCGGCGACGATGACGACGTCGACGGTGATCCGCTCACAGACTCACCTCGTGCTTGCCCACGCTGGTGCTGGTGCTGGTGCTGGTGCTGGTGCTGGTGCTGGTGCTGGTGCTGATGATGATGATGAGAGGAATGGTCACGGTCCTCCTGAAGATGACGGTGCGATCCATCTCTGGGCTTGCGCGCGTGTAAAGTTCTCTGAGACACGTGCTCTGCGGTCCGCAATGAGCTCTCGTGCACGCCTGGCAAGTGAGCTTGCTGATGAGGCCATAGATGCGGCCCATGTAGCATCGACCCGCTTGACGAGCCGGACGAGGCATTCGTCGTGCGCGAGGATGACTTTAATGACGAATTCGAACTACCTCCAGCCAGTGGGGACCCAGGTCCCCGCCCGGAAGCCCGTGCAGAGGCCAGCCGCGCGGCACGCCATATAAGGGCGTCCATGCCCGCGTCACTTGGCAACTTGATGGGTATACGAAGCAAGAATGACTGGAAAAAGGACGCACTTAGCCCTGATGGCTGACGTCGCGTGCCGCACGTAGGTTCGTGCCTTGCTGAAGGCACAGGGAGTTCTGTTGACACAGCAACAACGACATGGGGAAGGTTGATTTCGTAGCGACCTGCAATCAAAAGGCTCTGTTCCGGTCCCACCGCTCCGCCCACGCCGACTGCGTTCGATACGAATTGGACGGGCATAGTTTTTCGTGTCATCATCTCTACCAAGGCCATTTGCGTACTATGACTCAACCGCTCTACACCTTGCAGAATGAACACAAAGGGTGTCGGGGTTTGGGGTTGAAGTGTACCACGATGTTTGCTGGAGCCTTCGCGCGGGAGTTTTCCAGAGAGCCTTTTGGGATCTTCACCACCAGCTTCCCAGCGGCGAGAGCCTTCAGCGTGAGGATCCTCTCCAGCCTCCTCCCGTACACCCCTCCCTGGAGGATGCGCCGTATGTGGTTGATGCTGTTGCTGTTGTTGCTGCTGCTGCTGCTGCTGCTGCTGCTGCTGCTGCTGCTGCTGCTGTTGCTGTTGTTGCTGTTGTTGCTGCTGCTGCTGCTGTTGCTGTTGCTGTTGCTGCTGCTGCTGCTGCTGCATATTACTTGCAAAGAGGAAGAAGAAGAAGTCCGAGGTCATTTCCGGCTCGCAGACCACGCGAAAAACGTGTTTCGTATCAAGAAAGTTCGCTGCCGCGACCTCGAGACTTCGACCAACGGCCTCGGTCTCTTCCCTGCTAAGATCGCGCAAGGTGTCGCCCTCTGGCGGCAAGAGGTCCACCAAAAGGTGACCCTTGGCCAGCGCGCTCAAGGTCAAGCCCCAGGAAAAGAACGCGTCTGGGTCCTCCCTCCACAGCCGCGGGATCGCCACGCGGCTCGGGCCTGCTGTCCCCATCCCAGGCCCGACCCTGCCGGCCCCGCCCCGGGGGTCCACTGCCGCCGCCATCGTGCCAGCTCGCGTTTCCGCTTTAACCGGCAACCGCGGCGGGTTTTCTCCTCCTTCCTTCTCCTCCTTCTCCTCCTTCTCCTTCTTCTTCTTCGTCTCCAAGTCCTTTGGCGATGATCGTTCTTCTTCACGACCTCGGAGAGCGAAGCCGCGCCGCGCCGGCAAACCAGACCGTCAACCAGGCGAGGAGACGCCGCCAGAAAGGCCGCGGGCGCGAGACAGACCACGCAGCCAGGCAGCCAGAGCCGTGCGGGGCAAGCACGCCGGACAGCTAGACCGGGCAGGATTCGAGCCCGAGCTTTCGCGGTGCAGCGGCTGCGCAGAGCGACGGGACCGCAAAGAAGGATGGCATCCTCCTCCTCCTCTTCTTCGACGCCTGCGGCGGCGGCGGGCGAGGGCATGGCGTGGGAGGCTGCCATTGTGAAAGATGCCAATGGCGGCGACGCCGTGATCGAAAGGAGCGTCAACGACGAGCGCAAGTACAGGTGGCTCCAGCTCGAAAACGAGCTCGAGGTCCTCGTCGTGTCGGACAGCAAGACGGAAAAGGCGGGCGCGGCCATGGACGTGAATGTGGGCCATTTTAGCGACCCTGAAGAAGTCCCTGGACTCGCTCACTTTCTCGAGCACATGCTCTTTCTCGGTACGGAAAAGTTCCCCGATGAAAATAGCTACTCCTCCTTTCTCTCTGAAAATGGCGGACGCAGCAACGCATACACGAGCATGGAAAGCACCAATTACTACTTTGACGTCGGCCATGCTCATTTGCACGGCGCACTTGATCGCTTTGCGCAATTTTTCATTGCTCCTCTCTTTACTGCCGACGCCACCGACCGCGAGCTCAATGCTGTGGATAGCGAGCATGCCAAGAACCTTCAAGACGACATGTGGCGTCTTTTCCAGCTTGAAAAGACCACGAGTAACCCGAACCACCCCTTTCACAAATTCGCTACGGGCGACAGCAAGACCTTGCGCGACATCCCCAAGGCGAACGGCATTGACGTGCGCGAGAGACTCCTCGCCTTTCACGAGCGATACTACTCGGCCAACCGGATGCGTCTTGTCGTGCTCGGTCGTGAATCACTCGACGAGCTTTCCGACTGGGTGCGGTCCATGTTCTCTTCCATTCGCAACACCGGAGTCGCCCCACCCGCGTACGGTTGCGCCGATGGCCCTCTTACGTCTGCGCAACTCGGTCGTGTTCTCCAGGTCGTCCCTGTAAAGGAGCTCTACACCATCGAGATGTCATGGCCCACGCCCCCTCTTCGCGGCCTCTACGAGCGCGGTCCGGCCCGTTATGTTTCCAATCTGGTCGGACACGAGGGCCCGGGCTCGGTGCTGGCCGTGCTCAAGTCTGAACTTGGCTGGGCCAATGCGCTCAGCGCCGGCCAGTCCTTTGATAACTCGGACTTTGGCATTTACAAAATCTCAATCGACTGCACTACCCGTGGCATCGAGCACGTCAACGAAATTGTCGCAATTGTATTCGCTTATTTGCGCCTCATTATTGGCGACGACTATGCCGGCGTCGAGCGCTGGCGCTGGGATGAAGTCGCCACGCAGGGAGCAAACTCTTTTCGCTTCCAGCCGCCCACTGCGCCCTTTGGCTTTGTCTCGCGCGCCGCGTCCAAGATGCAAATCTACCCTCCCGAGCACATTCTCTCCAGCACGCTCCTGCGTGAGTTTTCTCGCCAAGACATTATCGATCTTCTCGATCGCCTCGTGCCAGATAACATGCAGCTCATTGTAGCACATCAAGGCCTCGAGGACCGCGCCACGGACGAGGAGACGTGGTACAAGACGCGCTACTCTGTGGAAGATCTTTCTGCAGATCTTCTTGACGCTTGGCAGCCCTCGGGCGACCCGCTCAAACTTCTTGCTTCGGCTGACCGCGATGCCATCAGTCTCCATCTCCCGCACCCCAACAACTTTCTCCCCACGGATTTTGAAATCAAACCTTTCACCGCGCCTGAACCTCTTCACGCGGACTCGATTATCGGATCCTTTCAATCGAGCCAAAATCGGCAGCCTCTTGTTGTATCCGACGCTCTTCGGGCCGCCACAGAGACCCTTGTCGCCGGCATCAACTCCGACGGCGCCGTTCATCAGCGTTCTCTCCTCGACCCGTGGGATGATGGTGCTGACGTGTGGCGCCCCCCTGTTCTCATCGCGAGTGGGCCTGAGGTGGGCGGCCTTCTCTGGCACAAACAAGACACGACATTCAAGGTACCCAAGGGCGCTGTGACCATCTCGTTGCGCAGCGAGGAAGCCTACCGTGACCCGCGCACCGCTGTCTTGTCCGAGCTGTTTTCCAACCTCGTGCAAGAGTACCTCGTCGAGTTTGCTTACGATGCCGAGGTGGCTGGCCTCTTTTACCAGCTGCGCAACAACACTGATGGGCTCATCATCACCGCCGGCGGGTTCTCGCACAAGCTTCCGGTGCTGCTTGACCGTGTCATGGAGACGCTCTCGGACGAGGCCGCCTTTTCCGAAAAGGAGTTTCTTCGTTGCAAGGAAAAACTCATTCAGGACTACCGCAACTTCGAAAAGGAACAAACCTATCAGCATGCGATCTACAACTGCACAGTACTGCTCAATACGCCACGCTGGCACATTGACGAAAAGCTTGCTGCGCTCGAGGCCATTGACGACGCTCGCGTTGTGCATGATCACGCGCGGGCTTATTTGCGTTCTGCAACGCTCGAGACGCTCATCCTCGGCAACTTTACCCCTCAAGAGGCTTTGCAAATTGCCAAAGGAGCACGCAGCAAGCTCCCCAGCGACGCCGTGGCCTGCCCGGGGGCTGTTCTCAGCGCAGCTGCCGGAGCACGTGTCGTTGCGCTTGACGATGGCGTCGAGGCGCTTTACCTGCACCCAACGCGAGACGCAGACAATGTCAACTCGGCTGTAGAGATTGTTTACCAGATTGGCCCGGTGCTCGAGGACTCTGCGACCGAGGCAGCTCTTCGAGTCGTCGCACACATTTGTCAAGAACCGTGCTTTAATCGTCTCCGCACCGAGGAACAGCTGGGCTACATCGTCTTTAGTGGTTTGCGTCTCGATGCGGGCGTTGCTGCGCTACGCGTCATTGTACAGTCGTCCCGCGCCGATCCCTTTCAGCTGGACGATCGTATTGAGTCCTTTCTCGAGCACTTTGCCGAAAACATTCTCTCCAAGCTGTCGGAAGAGGCGCTCCGCGCGAACAAGGCCGCAGTCTCGGAGAATCTTTTGGAGCGCGACAAGACTGTCTTTGCTGAGCTCCGTCGCTGGTCGCCGCGCATCGAGCGCCAAACCTACCGTTTTGCGAAACTTGCGGATCTCATTGAGGCCATCGATACCACCACCAAGGCCGATATCACGGCTCTCTTTGCCGATCGCATTCTCAACAAGGCTGCGCGTCGCAAGCTGACTGTGGGCTATTTTGGCGCCAACCACGTCGCTGGGCTCTCTTCTGCTCACGGTGACGCTCATCAAGATAAGAATCACCACCAGCACCAGCATCAGCAGCATCCTGCCTCGGCCATGGCGCAGCACATGCGTAGCGATGGTTCGCAGAAGCTCTGGATTCAGTCCATTCGTGACTTTCGAGCGACGCATCCCCTCTATCCGTCGCAGACGAATAAGCTCTAAATTACCAATGATCTATTTGTCTTTTCTCTGCCTCCTCTTTGTCAGCAGCAGCATCAGCATCAGCATCAAGTAGTAGTGTAGTAGAAGCCTTCGACTAAAAATTTTTAAATGACCCCCCACCCCCCCTCCCAAAAAAAAGGAGGGTAGGTTGCGCCACATTTTGATGCATGACTAAATTCTTACTCAAGGACTCATCCTCATCTGCCGGAGCCCAAGGCCATTTGAGTCATTCACGGCTTTTGGCTCCCCCCCTTGTCACCAGAGTCATCATCAGCGGGCTCTTCATGACGATCATTGCCAGAATGTTCTTCTGATTCCTCGGGCAATACCATGGCACGCAATTCCTCAGCTACCTCCTCGCCATTTGCTTGCACAAGACCGTGAAAGTAGCCTTCTTGGTTCTTTAAGAGATTGCGCGGCGAATCAAATTCGACCAGACGACCCTTTTCGAGAACCATAACACGCGAGGAATCCATGATGGAGTGCAGACGATGTGCAATGGTGAGAACGGTGGAGTCCGCAAAAGAGCTTCGCACCGTCTGTTGGATGAGCGCGTCCGTGACGCCGTCAACTGAGCTTGTCATTTCGTCGCAAAGGAGGACTCTCGGTTTGCGGAGAATGGCGCGCGCCAAGCAAAGGAGCTGGCGCTGGCCTTGACTCAAGTTTGCGCCGGAATCGCCGACCTCCTCGTCGATGCGAACCTGAGATGCAAGACAGGCGCTCGCGAGGGCCTCTTGCACTTGGGCGTCTGTAAAATCGCCAAATGGATCGACGTTGAAACGAACAGAGCCCGAAAACAGCGTTGGGTCCTGAGGGATGATCGTGAGCGCCCGACCCCGTACATCGGAAAGACCGAGCCCTGCCAGATCGATGCCGTCAATGGAAATCGAGCCGCTCGAAAGCTCCCTCAGGCGAAAGAGCGCTGTTGCCATCGACGACTTTCCGGCGCCCGTGCGCCCACATACGCCCACATGTTCGCCAGCAGCGATGCGAAAGGAAACCTCGCATAGCGCCGGCGGCAGCGACTCGCGATAACGCAATACTACCTTTTCAAAAACGAGCTCGCCACGAGAAGGCCAGGACGACGGCGGAGCCACGCCTACTGTTTGCAGCGCAGGCTCTTGCGGCAAATTTGCATAGTTGATCACGCGCTCAACGCTCGTGAGTTTCGCCTCGGCTTGCGTGCTCATGGTCACGAAAAAGTTCAACGAGGTCGTCAGGTTAAAGCTCCAGAGCACAGCAAGGCCAACGAGACCTGGTGCAATGGCGTCGCGCGCAAACCATGCAGAAATAGCGACTGCAAAGGTAACGCACCCGCCCATGAGCTCGAGACGGACACCAAGCCAGCGATTCGAGCTTACAAAGGCAAAAATGGCCATGTTGTTCCCGTCCACCAAAGCCTCGTTGTTGCGCAGGAAGCGTTCCGACTGGTCAAAGGCCCGCACCGCAGCCAGACCGTCGAGGGTCTGGCGAAAGTGGCTTTGAATCGGACTGCGGCTTGTCGAGTCGAGGCGCTGAAGATCCACACACGTGCGTCGATAGTATGCGTGCATGGTGAAAAAGATGATGAGCACAGGGACAATTAGAACCGCGGCAAAGGGCGTGACGCTAATCATGAGACCAATGGCCGAGATCATCCAAAGTGTGGACGCCACCGTGCCATTGAGGGCCTGTGTGAGAAGATCGTCGACAATTTCTGTGTCAAACGAAAAACGATTCGTGATGCGTCCAAGCGGCGTCGTCTCGAAAAACTCCATCGGGCAGCGGAGGACACACCACGTGAGATCGTAGAAAAGAGACCGCGCAGCCCGACCTCCTCCATGCATGAAGGAAAAGCACCGCGCAAAAACGAAAAATGCATTGAGCAGGATGCAGACGGCATACACAATCGAGTAAAAGCGAGTATCTGTTCCTGACGGCAAATCCCAGCGCGTGTCCGGGGGACCGTAGGCAGCATCAGCCCACGTGGCGAGCCACCAGTCACTCGCAAGGTACGTGAGACGCTCCATGCATAGCAAGAAGACGACAAAGAACATCCACGAGTACCCGCCTGCAGCCATAATGTACCGGTGAGCAACGTGACGGTCGATTGTGCCCTGTTTGCGCTCTTCCTCTGTCATGAGCTTGGCGCTAGTGTAGTCTTGAGCAAACAAGGTCTTGCTCGCTTCAGGAGTCATGGACGAGGCCTGTCTCGCGTACTCGTTGTAGCCGTCGTCGTCCTCGTGGCCATAGACGCTGCTCTCGCCTGTCTCGAGGCGCGCGGCGGCTTGGCCCGTTTGTGTCGTGAGCAAAATGCTCTCCATGACACTTGACAGTTGCGCGCTGTGAGGGGCTTGCGCGCTGCCGTTGCTGCCACTAGCGTTATCGTCGTCGTCCGTTTCGCGCTCCGCGTCGTCATGCAAGGCTTGGAGCTCGCTGTAGGCGCCCTGGTACGCAATTCGACCACGGAAGAGAACAAGTACACGGTCACAAGCGCCGAGGTTCTGGGCTGCGTGCGTGACGAGGACCCGGGCCGATTTTCTCAATAGGCCGGTCCGAGGCGCGAGAAGACGCTCAAATACAAGTTTCCCCACATGGCTATCGAGCGCGCTGAGCGGGTCATCAAGAATAATCACGTCGGGATCCGCGTATGCGGCACGAGCAAGTGAGAGCCGAGCCTTTTGCCCGCCGCTAAGCGTGACGCCACGCTCGCCAATAACGGTCTTCTCGCGCTCGTGCAACTGCTCCAGGTCAGACCACAGACAGCAAGCCTGGAGGACGTCCCGAAAGCGCTGTTCTTCAAAGGGTTTGCCAAAGGTAATGTTCTCCTCGACCGTGGCGTTAAAAATCCATGGCGCCTGGGAGCAAAAAGCAATGGAGATGTTGTCTTTGCGTCGCTGGGATCCAGACACGAGCGCAAGCTCACCCAGAATTGCTGAAACGAGGGAAGACTTGCCGCCCCCGACAGGACCGACAATGGCCGTGAGCTGCCCAGGAAAAATTTGCAGTGAAACGTCACGAATGACCTCCAACTGATCCTGCGGTTGCTCCGCGGCCACAGTCGCCGAGGCCTCGAGCACTGTTGGGCTTTGCGAGGTCCATGAGAAGGAAGCGTTGTGCATCTCGATCAGTGCGGTCGACGTTGCGCTGTCTCCGTCATCTTTCACGTCGACAGAGACACCGGGCACATCCAGGACCGACGCAGGGTCCACTCCCTCGACCTTGCTTGTGCGCATGTCCGCCTGCGTGCCAATACCTTGGCCGGTTTCCTTGGCGCCGCCGCCGCCGCCGCTGCCGCCGCTGACAAAAGAAGTCGTGGCCGACGGCCCGCTCTTGGAGGGCACGGACTGCGAGGATCTTGCGCCGGGAACGGCCCCGTGCTCCCCATCGTCGTTGGGACGCTGCGAGAGGAAGATGAAGCGGAAAAGACGTTCGGTAGCCACAAAAGTTTGTGCTCCCATCATGAGTGCCTGCGAGATTTGCATGAGCGGAAAGCGGAGAACGTTAAAAAAGGCGAGCGCGGAAAATGTGTCAGCCGCAGTGAGAATGTGGCCTGTGGCACCATAGGTGACAAAGGTACTCATGCTCGCGGTAGTTGGTGTGATAATGAGCACGGTGATGACGAGCGCAAAGAGGTAGAGTTCGCGGAAGACGTAGACGAGCTGGTGCTCGCGCGCAGCGCGAATCTTTTTCATAAAGGGAGACTCCCAGCTAAAGAGTTTGACGACGCGAATACCGGCAAGGACCTCGACGCAGAGGCGCACGCGCGCGTCCATGATGGGCATGTGGGTTTGGCGCACCTTGCGTTTAAGTCGGGCCATGAAGATGTTGATGGGGCCAATGAGGAAGAGCACGAGGATACCTGCGAGCGCGGGGAGTCCAAGGACCGTGACGAGGAAGGAAATGGCCACGACGACTTGAAGCGGGCCGGCCCAGAAGAGGTGCATAAATTGGGCCACCTCGAAGAACTTTTGTGCGTCGGCAGACATCATGTTGAGAATCTCTCCAGAGGAAACGCCAGACATCTCCGCGGAGGAAAGCTTGAGCATGTGCTCGAAGACGAGGGAGATGAAGATGGCGCGTGACTTGCGACCGGCCGCGAACGAGTAGTGGAACTGCAGCTGGCTCGAGAAGGCGCTGACGATGCTGGAGAGGAGCAGGGCGATGGCAAAATAGAGCCCCTCAAAGGCTCCGTCTTCGATGCGCGACACAAGCTCGCGGAGCAAGATGGGGTTCGCGAGCTGGGCGGCGGTGTAGAAGAGCATGAAGACGCCGGAGGCGGCCACCTCGGGGGCGCTGAGACGCACGATTTCGTACATGAGCTGGCGCCAGGACTCGATCCTGCTGCGGCGCGCCTTCACATTGGCCCAGAATGTCTCGCGCAGCTCCCGGACCGCCTCGCCGTCGCGCAGCTCCC
Organism: Schizochytrium sp. CCTCC M209059; assembly: GCA_000818945.1. NCBI lineage: Eukaryota > Bigyra > Thraustochytrida > Thraustochytriidae > Schizochytrium > Schizochytrium sp. CCTCC M209059. The sequence goes on from KN805453.1 coordinate 36,117, forward strand.
AGAGGTCCTCGGCCTGCAGCTGGCGCTTGAACCCGGTGCGCACCAGCGGCGTCACCCACGCGAAGGTCGCCAGGTACGCGCCCCCGCGCGGCGGCCGCGTCCTCGCGCTCGCCGCCTCCGCCATCGCTCTCCTCCTCCTCCCCTCGCTGCCCCGTCTCCGTCTCCGCCTCCGCCAAACGGCCTCGCGCCCGCCGCCGAACCTCGTTCCGGGTCTGCCGGCCCGGTCCGGTCCTCGCAAGCACGCAAGCAAAGCAAAAGAAAGAAAGAAAGAAAGAAAGAAAGAAAGAAAGAAAGCACGCAAGCAAAGAAAGAAAGAAAGAAAGCAAGAAAGAAAGCAAGAAAGAAAGAAAGCAAGAAAGACGTCGTTGCGACGGAGGCGGGAGAAGCGAGGGCTCCCGGGCCACTCGCCCCCCCTGCATGGCCCGCCAGAGAGGAGAAGTGAAGTGAAGTGAAGGGACGGGAAGCGAAGAGTGTCGGGCAGGCAGAGCCGGATCCGCAACGCACGCGCTGCGATCCGAGCCGCCGCGAGAGAACGGAGCGGCCGGTCCGCCAGCCGCCGCCTGTCGTGCGCTCGGCCGGCCTGTCGTGCACGCCGCGGCCAGGCAGGGGAGGGCAGGGAAGGGGGCCGGGGAGCGGGAGAGGCGACGGAGGGAGGGAGGCTGGCGCTCGAGCCACTGGCAGCGAGGAGGCGATTGGGCGGGCTCTCGCGTGGAGAAGGGAAGAGGGGCCGGCTGAAGCGAGGTGACCCCGAACGTGGCTTGGATGGGACTGGGGGTTCGGTTCGATCCTTGGCAGATGGCCGGCCAAGTGGCAGGCTGCATGGCCGCTTGCGAAGAACGCGCGATCCACGTGAAGGACTTTCCACAAAGGGTTTCCCGATGAAGTGTATTACTACGTGCCAAAGTGCAGTCACGGTGGTAGTGCCACGCGAAGCAGCCTCAACGGATCTATGCATGCAAGGTTAAGTAAGGTAAGGCATCGCACGGGCACGCATTCTCAAAGACCCAGCGACCCAGCCGCCCAGCGAGGGGAGGGGAGGGGAGGGGAGGGCGCGCGCGAGACGATGCCGCGCGCAGCGGACTGCCGCATCGTGGTCGGGTGCCGCGTGAGGCCCCTCAACGAGCAGGAGCTGGAGCTTGGGAACGCGAGCATCTGGACAAGCTGCGGAGAAACCAAGCGCATCTGGCGGGCAGATGACAATACAGGCAAGAACAAGAGCGAGGCCACCGCCATAAAGTCGAAACCGACGTCCAAACCCTTTCAATACGATCACGTCTTTGGCCAAGAAGACGACAATGACGATGTTTATGAAAAACTCGGACAGCCCATCATCTCTGGCGTTCTGGACGGCTTCCATGGCACAATTTTTGCCTATGGACAAACGAGCTCCGGAAAGACGCATACCCTGCTGGGAACAGCCGAGGAGATGGGTGTTATCGTGCATAGCGTGCATGACATCTTCGAGTACGTGTCTCGCGCGCCTCCCGAAATGGAGTTCCTCATTCGCGTGAGCTACTTGGAAATCTACAATGAGGAGGTCCGCGACCTGCTTGGTGGAAATACCGAGTCCGGCGGACTTCGCATCGTAGACGATCCGCAGAAAGGCTGCCATGTCCGAGGTCTCAAAGAGGTCGTGGTGCTCTCGCCAGACCACGTCTTCGAGCTCTTGCGATCCGGGGAGGCCAAACGTCATTACGGCGCAACCAAAATGAATTATACGAGCTCGCGGAGCCACACGCTCTTCCGCATGGTCGTCGAAAGCCGTACAGACATGAGCGAAGAGACAAAGTCATCCGAAGAAGACGAAAAAAAGGAGTCCGTGGAAGGTGAAAAATCCTCAGCGAGCGACAGTGGCCTTGGCGCTGCTGGCGACGACGACGACGCCTCCTCTGTTGGAAAGGTCGTCCAAGTCGCTCAGCTCAACCTTGTTGACCTTGCCGGTTCCGAGCGCGTGTCCAAAACCGAGGCGACGGGAGCGCGGCTCAAGGAGGGCGCAGCCATCAACAAGTCTTTACTCGTCTTGGGGACCGTCATTAACAAACTTGCCGACGGGCACAAAGGCCATATTCCGTTCCGAGACTCCAAGCTCACGCGCTTGCTGAGCAACTCGCTTGGCGGAAACGCCAAGACTGCAGTCGTGTGCACTCTTTCTCCTGCCGAGAGAAATTACGACGAGAGCAAAAGCACGCTTCAGTTTGCCTCGCGTGCCAAAACCATTGTCAACAAGGCCGTCAAGAACCATGTCATGGACAAGTCAGCCCTTCTGGACCAGTACAAGCAAGAGGTTGCTCAACTCAAGCTTCAGCTCGCTTCGGGAGGCTCCGTGGTAGATCTGCCAGAACTCTCGCAAGTGCGACAGCAGCTCCGCGAGGAGGAGTCGAAGCGTCAGGCCCTCGAGGCCCAGAGCGAGCAGCACAAGGTCGCACTGCAGGAGATGCGCAAACTTGTTTTGCTCACCTCCAAGCTTGCAGCTAACCCTGCCGTATCTGGCGAACTGCAGGAGCGAATTCGGGCTGTAGCGGATGGCTCGGCGCCGCCGCAAAAGGTGCTCCGCGAGGTTGAAGCCCTAATGGAAACAGCAGAAAAGGAGCAGCGCACGGAGGACGGCATTGGGGAAGATGAAAAGCTCAGCTTTGAGCAGCTCTCCAAGATTCTCAACCTCAAGCGCACCAAACGCAAACGGCGCAGACTCAGTTCACTGTGCCAAAGTATTGTCACCACCATGGCGGAGCAGCGCAAAATCGAAGAGGTGCAAGAGACCTCGCAGTTGTGCAAAGATCACCTCAGCGTCCGCGTCGCGCAGCTTCAAAAGGACCTCGATGCCATGACTGCTGAACGCGACGCCGCGGTGACGGGCCGCCAGAGCGCAGAGGGTAAAGCAAAAGAGGTCATGCAGCAGCTCCAGGCCTCGACGGAAAAGGTCCAAGAGCTTACCGAGAGCGTCGTGTCGGGCAACACGCTTCTCCAAGAGACGCAAGACCAGCTGCGCGAGGCATCCCAGCAGCGTGCTCAGCTCGAGGCGCAACTCGCAGATGCCAGCGCACGCGTGGAGGCAGCCTCCGAAGATGCTGCGCGTTCCCGCAAGACCGCCGTCTTGGAAATGAAGACCCAGGTCGAAAACCTGACACAGGAACGTGCTGAGCTTTGCATTCGCTTGCAAGACGCCGAAAAGAGTCAGCGCGAACAAAAGAACGCTTCGGAGCGACAGCTCGAGAAACTCTCGCAAGATCTCGCAAATCGCGATGGAATCGTAAGTGACCTCAAAGCCCAGGTGGCATCTGCAGAAAGCGACATTGAAACTCTTCGCAGCAAGCGCGACGAAGCAGAGCGAGAGCTTGAGACACTTCGCAATGCGCATGCGCAACTTCGATCGGATCGCGATGAAATGGAGCGCATCAATTCGCTAGCACTGCAACGCCAAGAGACACAACTCAATGACTTGCTCGCGCGACTCGAGCAGCAGCAGTTACGCTCAAAGACTCAGCTCGGATCGCAAGAAGCGCAGCTGTCAACACTTCGAGGATCTGTGCAAGCATACGAAGCCAAGATCCGCGCGTTGCAGAGAGAGAATGACGCAAGTTGTGCTCGCACAATCGATCAGATTCACATCCGTGCGACGCTTCTTGATTTTGTCGCTGATCTCGAGAGGCAAATGCAAGCGACGCACGACATTGTTCAGGTGAAGCTTGATTGTCAAGAAGCTCGTCTTGAAGAAATCTCGCAATACGTGTCGCATCGCGAAACAGTCTACGCATCTCAGCAGGGACTGCGAGACGAGAATGCGAAGCTCAAGAGCGAGCTCAAGCGACTTGCAGCAGCCTGCAGTGCGGCTCAGGATCGAGCAATGAGCCTTCAAGATCATCTTCACAATCTTCAGCACCGGCAACAGCGAAAGCAACAACAAGTACAATACGATCCGAGAGCCGCAGAGCGCTTGGAAAAACGTGCTTTGGACACGCAGGACGCGGTCAATCCGACATCACTTTTGCAGCGCCGACGAGAAGAGGCTCTTTTGCGTGAGAACAAAGCTCTCAAGGCTAAATTAGCTGCTGCAGAATCCTCGTCGATTGCTCGTCTGGGACAAGCAGAAGATCTTGCAGCTCGCGAGCGACGCGATCTCATGAACAATCTAGAAACCTTGGAGTCCGAGCTCGAGAATACGCGCCAAAAGGCTGAAAGTGCTCACGAAGACCGGTCTGTGTTGAAGCAGCACTGTCTTGAACTGCAGCTTGAGCTTGATCGCGCAGCTGAAAAGGCAGCGCAGGCACACCGCGGGTCTCAAGATTTGCTCTATCAGGTCCAAGACAAGCTCGAGCACGCAACGACTGCTTGGGAGGAGGCTCGAATGGAGAACAAAAGGCTTCGTCGTAAGCTGCACGATGCCCGTCATAATTCCAAGAGTCTGCGAGAGGTCGCGTCGGAGGCGCAGCAAGAAGCGGCACACGCAACGGAGACCTTTCTTGCATATCAACGTGGCGCCGAGGAGCGCGCGGCGCATTTGGAGCTCTTGTTACAAGGACATCGTCGCCGCGGTGAGCCAGAGCGAAAAACGGAAGCGGTGTCTCATCGACGACCGCATTCCCTCGAAGAACGATTCGCGTCAACGCGCCGCCAACTTGAAGAGTGCTCCTCTCTTGCATCTGATGTGACCACGCCTCCGCCGTCACCGCCGTCACCGCCGCCTCTTTTGACGAATCAAAATCATAGCTGTGGCGAAATTGCCGATTTGCGCAAGCAGCTCGACGCGGCCCACAGCGAGTTGGACGTCTTTAAGCGCCTCGATGTGTATTCTGCCTCTTTGAAGCGCGGCCTTCGCTCGTATAGGCCCGAGGAGGGCCGTGGCGGGCGAGCCCATGCCAACGCCAACGCAGGCGCCAGCGCCAGCGCCATCGAGACGTCTCTGCCAAGTCGCAAGCGCACAGAGCGCCTGTTGCGCATTTTGCAGGAACAGCATTCCGTGTAGGGTGAAACTCATACAATACACAAATTATTGCCTGTTTGCCAGGCCTACGTAGTAACTTAGTAGTAGCTCAGTAAAAGTACCAACAAAATGATCACTGTCAATCACGCGATGCAGCATCCGGACGTCGAATCGGAAGCGACGCGAGGTACATCCTCTTCATTCCGAGACCGCTTGGCCTCGTACGTGTAGTCGTCCGCGCCCGTGCCCGGTTCACGACTGCGCTTACTGCAATCGACTTCGCCGCAAAAGGGAAGTATCTCGAGGTCGGCCATGTCAAGTGTGTCGTCCCCGTCCGCTACGCCTTGGGGCTTTCCGGATGAGCTCTGGCGTTTAGCACGGGCCGCTGCATTGGCGGCAAGTAGCTTGTCGCGAGCGGCGAGGGAAGGCGCCTTGTAGGCGGCGCTCGTGTCGCTCTCCCAGATGATACGCACATGCATGTTGCCGAGCACGCCCTTGATAAGTTTGTGCAGGTGATGCGACCGCGTCGAGGGATCAAAGTTGACGAGACGAACAAATCTGGTCCAGTCCGCTTTCTGGATGGGCTCGTCGAGACGGAAACGCCCTTCCGAGTACGGCAGGCAAATCTCGTTAAATTCAGTGTGCGAGGCAAACGATGGCTTGATTGGAAGCTTGAGAAACGTCCAGGCGCGGCCAAAGACGACTCCAGTCATGAAAGCATCGTAGCCAGCTTCGTGGTGAAAATTCTCGCTGGCATCCTGGTAGCGCGAGAACTCCGGACCCAGCTTGACGCTGGCATGATTCAGAACAGCGTCTGAAGTGGTCTTGTACAGATCTCCGAGAGGCATGCTACCAACAAGGGAGCTGAGCTTCTCGTTCGACTGATAGATGTGCTTGGTGTCAGCGAGCACGGGAAAGATTTCGTGCAGACTGGCCCGGAAGTCTTCGAAGCGCTCCGGTGGAGTCCCAAAGAACTTTGCAAAGATGTGAGACATGTCCAAGAAACAGTTGTGACCAACGAAAGGCTTTTTGGCATCGCGAATGCATTCAAAGACGCGCGTTAGACCCACATTGGCTTCGAGCTCGAGGCGGTCCTTTTCCATGCTCTCCGTGATGCGCTTGCGCTCGGTGGCAGCAGCAGAGGAAGCTGACCCACTGTACGTGAGACGCAGCGCCTCGGAGCGGTGATTTCCAACATTATCTTCGCTAAACTTGCCAACGTGCAGATCGGGAAATAGTCGCGCGATCTCCTGGTACAGGAAGCGTCTGCAAAACCCGTTGCACTTTTCAAGAATCACGTAGGGCTTGCCATCCGCGTCGCGTGCGTACTTTGGGTCTTTGCTGTCCGAGGCGGCATCTTCGCTTTCGGTGTTCTTGGACTTCTTCTGACCGGAGCCACCCTTTTCAGGCTTTTGCCCAGACATGTGGTCCTGGAAGGCTGCAGCCGTGCGGAGGGCGGTTTGCATAGCATCGCGAGTAGGCGCGTCCCGAAAGTCCTGGAGAGAGATCTGCTTCTCTTTCTGCTTGCTACTGGCGGGTGCAGGGCCCGCATGAGAGCTAGCAAGCTTTTCCGCGAGTTTCACCTCGATTCCCTTGCGAGCCTCTTCTGCAGCGGCGCTGTCCATGTACGATACACCCTGATTGATTGCCTTGGAGAAGTCGAATCCGCACGAGGCCAGAAAGGCAATCGAGGAAACCTGCATCACAAGACGCGCGTCTTTGGTGAGCCCGGGAATGTGGCGTGGAAAGACCCAAAAGTTGAAGGGCTCCGCCTGGAGTGTCCAACCCCGGCCCGGAACACTCTCGTCTTCTCTGGTTTGTTTGGCGGGCGGTTTCCACGTGAAGCAGCAGACGCCCACTTGCAGCATTCCAATTTGCATTCCTGCATCTCGCGTGTGCGACCAGCGTTCCTGCATGGTGTTGGTCGCGCGGGGCCTGTGCTCATCGCTCACGTAGAGTCCCGACATTTCCAGGTCCACGGCCACGAAGTCGCACGCCTCGACCGCTGCCAAGACGCGCGGCAGCACGGCCTCAAAGTTTCCCTTGGTCACCTCCATCTTTCCTCTTCCCGCCTGCTGCGCGCGCCGCCGTCTGTCTCTCTGCCGCGGCCGCTGCCGGGCGCCTCGACGTTCTGCACGCCGCCGTTCTTCATCTGCCTGCAAAGCCAACCAGCTAGGCGGGCCTACCTAGCTAGCTAGCTATTCCTGCGTATCAATCGACCCTGCCAGGCAGAGAGAGACAAGACCATTCGCGGGAAAAAAGAGGCGGATCGCGGTGCAGAAGAAGACGATGGATGAAGAGGCGGCGGCAGCAGCAGCAGCAGCAGCAGCAGCAGCAGCAGCAGCAGCAGCGTTAGCAGCCGGAAGAGGAGGATAGCAAGAGCAAGAGCAACTCGACGATGAGAGGAAAGAAGCCGTGGGCAAGACAAGTTGGGAGACAGTGGGTCGCAATGAGCACGGAGAAAGAGATTAGCTTAGGGCCGATTTTACTTGCCTGGTTGACGATGATGATGATGATGATGATGGTGAAGTGAATCAAAGCACTCTGCAGCGTCATCCTCTTCAAGTTTTTCGCACCGCAAACAGTGATGTCTTCTCGCCAAAGGGCGTGCCAGAAGGGCGTGCCAAAAGGCCTCTTCATGTAGTGCACACGTCGTCTTCAGGCTGCCAGCCCCCTCAAAAATTCGCGTCCCATCGACATGGCCCACGGTGTTTTTTCTTCCTCTGTCACACAGCTGCGCTGCGGCAAGTTGTCGTTCAACACGCGCATACTGTTTCGGGATCTTCTTCTTCTTCTTCGGGCTTGGTTGGATCTTCGATCGAGTTGGCTGCGCCGAGTCGCGGCACGGCCATTCGATCGCTCGAGCTGCAAACGACCGGCAGCCAGCCCTCGGCGCAAGATTCCCCAGCTTGCAGCATCTTCGATTTGATCTTGGGTGGTCTTGACCGGGCCTTCCTCTGAATATAGTTTACCCTTTTTCCTTCCAGGAGAGGGGACCTGGCACAGCGACTAGGCCTAGGCCTGGTGAGGCGACGGGTTGCAGCGGGTAAAACTGGATCTCGGCGGGCTCGAATCCGAGGTTTGCGCAAATTCCGATCGCGCCGCCCCGAGACGCAGGACCGCGACTGCGACTGCGAGAAGCAGCAGCCCAAGCAGCCAAAGCAAGAAGAGCAAGAGCAGCGAGGATCACGGAGACACGCACGAGGGAGTGGGTCGCACAAGCGAAGGCAACAGGCAGGCAAGCAAGTGAAGATGGCGGCGGCGAACCTGCGCATGCTGGGCGAAGAGCCCGTGGAGATTGATGGAAAACGCTACACCGTGCGGCAGGACATGGTCCGCGGGCCCAAGCCGAAGCAAGGGCTCGGCTTTTTCAATGCCGCGGTGCTAGGCGGCGCTCTTGCTACGCTGGCCGTGTCGCGGAGAGCGAGACTGGCAGCCGCAACGACGGCCGGCGGCCTCGGGGCGAGTCTTGCCCTCCTTTACGTGGTCATGAAGAACTCCAAGGAGGCGAGCGACGCCGTGGTGTCCAGACTGATCCCGGCAGCTTGCGAAGGCATGGACAAGGCCATGCGTAATATCAAAAAGGAGCTCCTCAAGGACATGAAGGGCGATGTGCTCGACTTTGGCTCAGGGGACGGACAGTATCTCGAGTACGTTGCCAAGCAAGGCCCTGCCGTGACTTCGGTGACCAGCCTCGAGCCCCTTGCCAAATTCCACCCAAAGATTGAAGCGCGCGCCGAGAGGCTCCAGCTACCCTTCAAGGGCGTCTACCCTAAGTTCTCCTCGGACATGGTGCGCGAGCGCGGCACCGAGCTGTACGATTTTATCATTCTTGGCAACGTTCTCTGTGAAGTTCCCGACCAAAAGGCTGCAGTGGGCGACCTCTTCCAATTGCTCCGCCCTGGCGGCAAATTGTACTTTATTGAGCACGTGGCCCACGAACCTGGGACGATTTCGAATATTGTCCAGCGCTGGATTGACCCTGTGTGGAGCGTCATTTCCGGCGGCTGCCATTGCGACCGCGAATCACTCAAGGCGCTGCGCTCTGTGCCTTGGGATCTCTTTGCATGGGACATGTACACTGCGACTCCCATTCTTGGGCGCATTCAAGTCGGCATTGCTGTCAAGCCTTCTGGAACTCAGTCAGGCAACGCGAAACTCTAAATGTTTCGCACGAACGAGCGGGAACGTGTCCAAGCTATATTCTCTTTCTCTCTTTCTCTTTCTCTTCTCTTTTCCTCGTTCGTACACTTGAGCAGCAGCTTAAAATTCAATCCAACATGCTACTTTTCATTTGCTCTTTACAGTTAAATCCTGCGCTCTTGCTTGGCGTGAGCCACTTCTTCCTCGTCTCTCGCTTCAGAGGCAGGGCGGAACGCCTTCACTAGGTGTTGCAGGCGGCGAAGGTTTGGTCGGCGTTTGCCCTCGTCCTGCAGCATGCTGATGCACGGGCTGCGGGCCTGTTGCCTGTGCTCGAAACTGCGGTGGCGACGCCTGCACAAGGGTCCTAGCCCGTGCACGCGCGAGAGGCTGTGGTCGATACTCGTTGACACAAAGCAAAGCAGGTCCCACCGTCCCAACCACCCCCAGTGCAAATGTGAGCCAGGGAGCGACAAGCCAAAACACAGTGTCCGTAAGCTCACAGCAAATCGGTTCCTTGATGGTCGTGAACATTAGCGCGAATGCCTCACAATCGAAGATGACTGAGGCATCAGCGATAATGCGCCCCGTGCTCGAAACGACCTCCTCTAGCACCTCCTCAGCGGTCATATCAAAACTAATGCCAAGCAGGACCGTCTCGTTCCCCTCGCCCAAGTATGGACGAAGCGCACTTGCCAAAAGTGGGCCCGTGACTTTACCAACGTGGTCCCATAGCTGAGAGATGGGCTCCTGCGGATCCTCCCAGTCTTCACTCTCGAGATTTGCAGCGCTCAACCCAGAGCACTCGACAAGGGCAGATTGCAGTAATTGGTCGAGATCCAGATCGATCCGAACCTCACCGAGTATTTCGACCGAACAAAAAATCTCTCCATCCTGGGTGCGGCGTACATCGAGGCCGAGCTCGTCGCAGAGATTCGCCTCCATTTCCCGCACATTGGCCAGGATGGCGGGCTCAACATATTCACAAAAGTCGCCCATCGCCAGCAGCACCGGAATTCCGACGGCCACCACGGCAAACATAACGGGCGCCACAAGACAGCCCGTCACGACAAATGGTGCTGTTAATCTGTTGCCTAAGGCCGAGCAGCAGAGAGCAAGGAAGGCAAAGCCCACCAAGACCATGGGAAACGCAAAGAGGACGAGGTAGACGCTTCGTAAACTCGGAAACCCTGCCATGATTGGATGCACATTCAGCGCCTCAATCGTGTTGACCAAACACTCGTCCATGAAACAGAGCGCGTCGACTGCGTACGTGTCCACGACAGCGCCAGTGTTCGGGTCAAGAACACCTTGCACTCCAAGGAGCGTTGTCTCCGACGTGCGGTATTCTTCAAAGGCAGATATGTTTGTCCATTGTGCCGGAAGATCCACGAACTGGCCTGCAACTGTCGAAAGATAGAACCACGATCCGCGAGGAAGCGCTTGCTCGCTGTAGTCGCGGTCAGCTGCGGCTTCGAGAGCGTTAAAAAATGCGCTCGAATTCCGGACAAGGGATCCCACATACCCAAGGTCAACCACTTCGAAGAGTTCGCGCAAGCTGCTCGATCCGCGTCGATCTACGACATTTGCAAACGTCGCACTGTCGTCATCGTCATTCTCTGCATCGTCGTCAAGCACTTCGTTTTCTTCCTCGAGAATGACGAGGTCTGTAAAGTGCGAGAAGATAAGGTCCAACGTGTCAGCCCATGAAACAAAGGTGTCCGGGAAACCATACATATCCAAGTCTCGAGACAGTTCCTCTTCGCGAAGAGACGACAGAAAGTCGACCAAGTCACGTACGACAAAATCGCTCATGCTTGCCGTAACGGCGCTTGTGAGGGAGAACTCCGCGCTCAGGCTCTCTTCTTCCTCAAAGACGAAACTCGTCCGAATGAGGGAATCTCGCGTCGTTTCAATATCGACGAGAATAGTAGTAAGACTTTGTGCCGTGATGTTCGTTTCTTCCGTGATGTTGATTGCAGGAAGCGCAGCCTCTGCTTCGTCGTGCACAAGGTCGGCCGCAGCGGCCTCGCCAATCACCTCCTCAACCGCCTCGGGGATCTCTAGCATTCGTTGCAATGCGATAGTCACTTCTTGCAAGGCAGGCGCTCGCGTCTGATTGAAGTGGGCGAGAGCATCGAGTGCGTCCGCAAGCTTGCCGTCCGCATCATTGGCAGCACTTGACTCACAGTCGATTTCACTGGCGACACATGCTTCTACGAGCAATTCAATGGAATCGAGAGCTTCGTCAAGGGTTGAAAGCGCCAATCTGTAGGTCGCCAGGGAACTCGACTCGAGAGCAACTTTAGCGCTTTGGAGAAGGTCTCTGGTACTAGCGAGGAGAGTTTTCATCCTCGCAAGAATTAATAATAGCTCATGGAGCAAGTCCGCGATGTGACCTACAGCAAACGCGGTGCGCTGTAGGCCCGCTGCGCGCCCACGAAGATCGTAAATGGCCCCTGCCAAAAGAAGCATCGACTCTGAATTGACGGCCAACGATTCGTTGGTGCCTGCCACAATCTCCACCGCGAGAGAACCACGAGCGCACTTTGCCCGCAGCGAGCTCCACGCCGTTGCATTCAAGTCTTCCTCCGATTGCGAAACGTCCATACTCGCAAGAGGCTCGAGCGCAGTTAATAGCTCTGATATCTTCACAATCTCTATGCCTTGTTGCCACTGCTGAAGCAGCGACTCCTCCTGAAGTTGCGAAGAAATTGACTCGAGTTCGTCGAGAAGGTCTAGCACCGTTGTGTCCAAGGGCCATTTGGACGAATTGACCGTGAGCGGAAGTTGAGCAAGCTGAGCACGAAAGCTCACCAAAGCGCGCAACGTTTCGTTGGCGATGTCGTAGCGACTTGACGAGATCGCATATTCATCGAGAGCGGCGGAGAGGTTGACGATATTCGCAGCTCCTGCTTCAGAGAAGATCGTTAGCATAGACTCCAGATGCTCGCTCGTCGCTTCGTCGACGCCAGATGTCGTAGACATTGGTGGGAGCGCTCGAAATGCCGCTGATCCAAGATGGCTTGCGTTCATCGCATGAGGAACATCGGGATCTGCGAGCTGAACTGCGTCTTGAAAGGTATCAAAGAAGTCATGCGCTCGGGTAGAGGCGTTGGGAATGACCATTTGCGTTAACGAGTCGAGACAGTAAAAGGCGCGACTGACTTCCGGCAAGTCGAGAGTGCTGTTAAAAGTCTCGATTGCGGCAACAGTAGACCTTCCTCCCACGGTCACGAGAGCTGTACGGACGATGGAGGGGACACTGCGGACAAGGGCTGCTGTGCCATTGGGGAGCGACACAATGAGATGTTTTTGCGCTTCCACAAATGTTTCGAAGCCGCGCTTGTCGCCAAGAATGATCATGGTCAAAAAGACGAGAATGAAGATGCCCATAAGGGAAAAGCCCGACACGTATGCTGGAAGCGCGCATCTGTTGACCTTCGGCGGCGTTTGCAGCGCCTTCGACTCGGTCTGAAAGTCTTCGTTGGTGTTGCTCCTGCTGCTAGTGCTACTACTGTTGGAACGACGAAAGCTTATGGCCCAACTCGGACTGGACAAGACTGACTGCGAGTCTGGAGAGGGATCACTCTCCTCGTCATGACGAAAACTCGAGGCACGAATGGAACCGAGGTTGGCGCCATGACTCGAGGGTGTAATCGACGCGCGTTCTGGAGCCTCATTGGGCGAATTTAGCATTGGAGGATTGAGTGCCGTTGGCGTGGGGCTATTTTCGGCCGACTCTGTTCCAGAATGACGAAATCTCGTAGCCCATCCCTCTTCCACAGCTGTGAGATCGCGGCGGAAGCTTGTCCGATTTGGCAAGGCAGGACGTCCACCAGAAGGGTGTTCGCGGTCGCCCATCCCGCACTCTTGTTGATGGGCGCGTTCACATGCACTTGGGGTTTCCCTCGGTGTGTTCGTCAGACTGCTTCTCTCAGCCCAAACACCATCCTCGTCGGAACTCACGAGACAAGCTTTACAGCAGCGGCAAAGAAGATAAAAGAGAAGAAAGAGGAGACATAGGCCGGCGAGCACGGCGAAGACGAATGCGTAGAGAACATAGCTTTGCACAATGCGCGCCCAAGTCGTCGGGTCATCCTGCGCGGTGTAGAGAACACTAAAGTCGAGAGCACCCGAATCCGAGGCAATGCCGAGAAGGTCCCAAGGCGATGCAATGCAGACGGCGGTTGCAGTTGTGGGCGCAAAGGTAGGCGACTGGGTCACATTCCATATGCCGGTGTCCTCATCCTCGCACATGACGAGGAGCCCTTCTGCGAGAGCCCAGTTCCTCTCCACGCGTCTCATGGACAGGTCAAAGCGGGGAAGACCTTGCATGGCCGACGGTCCGGCGCATAGCCCTTGGAGCACGCCATGTTCGTCCATAGGACTGCCCGTGGCTATCGCACTCGATTGGTCCTCCTCATGCCGGTTTGGTCTCCGCGAAAGTGGGGTTTCTTGTACGAGGATGAGGAGGGGGTGGGTGAGATGAGATAGGATGACCCTATGCAGACACCAAGTCGGTTGCTTTCCTTTTCTAACATTTAATAGCACACTTGAGGCCGCCAGACAGCTATAGCTCGGAAGCGACCATTCTTCATTTTCCCGGCCAACTTACGTCAGCACTGAGTCAGAGACCCTCCCGTGTCCAGCTTGCGGGCTGGTACGCCACAGCAGCAAGCAGCTTACCTGGCAACTGCAAGGATTGCTGGCGAATGTCGTCAAAGTCCCCAAGGCTCCGACCTGCGCTGATGAAAGTCCCCGATCGCCAACTTTTCCCGCTCGGCTCTCAAAACCCGTGACATCGCTCCTCTGCTACTGCATCGACCGACGCGACGACGCGCTCGCGGCGGTTGCGTCTCCAGCCCGCGCCGTCAAAGGTTCTGCACCTCCCTCCCCGCTCTCGGCGCTCTCGACGCGCACGCAAAGGCTCGCGGATTTCTGCGCGCTCAACGCGCTGTCAGCGACGGCGACGACGATCCTGCCGACGCCGATTCGAGCGCTCTCGCTCGCGGTCGAGGGCGCAGGCTCGAGTCCCCCCGCGCAGACGTGAGGCCGGGACTTCCGCCGCGCGAAGCTCCGCCCGCGGGTCGGTCGATCGCCGCGGCTCGAGCCGACGACGATGCCTCTCGAGCTCTTCGGCCAGCGGGGGGAAGATGTGCTGCGCTGCTGGCGGTGCGGGCTAAGGAAAAGGAAAAATTGGACTTCTTCGTTGCGCTGTATAGTATACGTATAGTACGTACTTTACTATACTGTAGCCTTTCAGCTTGAAGAAGTGTAGGCGGAGCAGCCAAAAGACCGGTGCGAGATCCCCTGCAGAACCGCGGCGGATTTGTCTGGCACAGAAGCAGATCGGCGGAAGGCTTCCTGGCCTTGCGCACGCAAATACGACAGGCAGTACAGCTCGCTGTCGAGCGCAAAGTAGGGACGGTGGCTGAGCCAGGAACCTGAAGGCTGCGCAACGGAAGCAAATCGCTAACCAACGAGAAGCGCCAGCATACAAATCGCAATCGACGCGAGCAAACCAAGAAACAAACAAGCAAAGAAACAAGCAAGGAAAGGAGAGGAAAGAAAAGAAAAGGTCAGGAAACAAGCGAGAGCAACCATTGAGGGAGCGCAGCTCGTCGATACTCAGGAAGGAGGAAACATGGTTAGCGAACAAGCGTTGTTGGGCGCGGATTCCCCACAAGGTTTCGACACTTTCGATGAGCTCCCATCCGTGGCAAGCAATGCCAGTTGCCAATTTAACGGGAAACAAATGAAACTCAGTCTCGGTACTCTGGAATATCTGGGGCATGCTGGTAATCTCTTTACTGTGGAAAGCTGTGTTCTGGAGACCGGCGCAATCTATGGAATCGTAGGCCCCAATGGCGTGGGAAAGAGTTCTTTTGCCAAACTTTGGACCTCGAAAACACTCCCAGGCTTCCCTTCGTCAATCTCTACGTGCTATTTGGACTCGTGCTCACGAGAAGGATCCGACAAGGAAATGCAACTCGACCCCCGCGCAATGCTTGAAGCCGCCATTAAAGATCGCTGCAAAGATCTGGGTGACCAAGTTCAGGCCTTGGAAGCTGCGCTAAATAACGACATCGGCGCAGAGAAGGCAGAGATGTTGGCTGCAAGGCTAGGCGAGCTATGCGAGCAAGAGGATGATCTGTTGGCATCGGGTTCACAAGAGATTACGAGCGTTCTTGAAGACCTTGGCTTTGCTGCAGCTGGGCTTTTGGACACACCCGTGGCGCAACTGTCGAATGGATGGCGGTATAAGGCACGTCTTGCCAAGGCTTTGTTGGCGCACGCCGACCTTTTGGTGCTGGATGAGCCCTCCTTTCTCGATGCAAGGTCAACGGACTGGCTCATTACGCGCACGAAAGAAGTGGCTGCCAAGGGAGCAATCGTTTGTCTCATTTCGCACAAAGAAAGTCTGCTCGAAGCACTCGCGGACAGGATTCTTTTCATCAGCGCGAGCAAGACGCTCGACACGTACAATTGCGGATACGAAGTATTTCGCGGTGTGCGAAGCAACGAGGTGACTTCGGCGACCCGCGAAGAGGCCAAGGGTCGGCAGACACGAGAGCACGCGGAGCATGCGCTCAAGACGGCAAAGAAGCGAGTAGCCAAGGGCGCCAAAAACTACCACAAGGTTGTTGGCGCTGGCGAGGATCGGCGCTGGATCAAGGGCAAGTGCAAGGAGGCCAAGCAAAAGGCTGCGAGGAGCATTGGCGCCAAGGTGAAGCAGCTCGAAAAGGAGACGGAGCGTCTCGAGGAGCTTGCCAAGGCGGCGACGGAACACCGAACCCAAGCGATTTCTCTTTCGGGAAGCGCATGGTCACCCATGCAGCAAATGGTGTCTCTTCAGGATGTACATTTTGGCTATCGCCCAGACGAACCTGTCTTGCGCGACGTTTCGCTTGCAATTTATGGCGGAGATCGTATCGTTCTGACGGGTGCAAATGGCGAGGGCAAGAGCACGCTCCTGAAACTCGTGTATGGTGACGTCGAGCCTTTAGAAGGCAATGTATCGCGCGCGAGTGGGCAGCACATTGCGTATTTCCCTCAGGACGCGCTGGAGCAACTTGTTGTGAAACATGGAGGCGAGTCTGCCACGCGACTTTTGCAAGCACAGCTAAAGACCACGGGTGAGGTTTCCGAGATGGATGCCCGCGTAGCTTTGGGTGCCTTTGGCATCAAGGGCGACCTTGCCGTGCGGCCAATTCGGACCTTGTCTGCGGGACAGCGAACACGTCTGTATTTGGCGCTTCTCTTTTCTCGCAAGGGCGCCAAGCCCTCGCTACTCGTGCTCGACGAGGTGGAGAACCTAGACGCGGAGACGACGGAGGCGCTCATGACCAGTCTTGCAGACTTTCCCGGCGCGGTGCTCTGCGTGACACACGATTCTACGCATTCTGCATTTTTGCGACCGCGACAAGTCTGGAATGTGCAAGGCGGTCACGTGGGTGTTACGCTTACAGAGCACTTGGCACAGGACCCCAGTGTTTGAAGAAAGAGATCCACTGTCATTATGACACAAGCAAAGATGTAAAAGCCAATTTTTATTGAAGAAGAAGACGGTTCTCGATCTGTGATGCAGTGCTGCGTCGTGTATGTGTCTTGGTCCGAGACCTCTGGGCCTACCTAGAAAGATGGCGATGATGATGCATGTTCTACTTGGCTTCGCACGACCGTAGATCACCCAAAGGTAGTAGTGAGTGACCAGATTGTGCAGTATACACCTGCACTTTGAAAGTCAGGAATTGACTTTGTCATCGCCGCCGTGCAAGTGATTGCGCTGTCAATGTTCCGGTGGATGAATCGATCCGAGATCGACGCGCAAAGGCCGTCAGCGCGCGCATTTTCGGACCCTCGAGCGAGCGAGCAATACCGTACAAAACAAGGAGTGGGTAGTACAAACTATAGTAATGTTGTATTCCTGATCACCTGTGATGAGGCAGGCGCGGCATACTGAGGCAAACTCAGAATCTCTTTTGTGATCAAGATGGCGTCGCGCGTGAAGCTTCCCGGGTCATGGCCGGCGCGACTGCAGTCGTGGGTGGGCGGCGCGTGGCGACCGTCCACGTCCGCGAGCGTGCAGACGCTGCCGGTGCACTGCTCGGCGTTGAACAAGACCTTGTGCGAATACGAGGTGGCAGGCACGGAAGACGTTGAAGAAGCCGTGCGCGTGGCGACCGCCGCGCAGCGCGAGTGGGCACGCTGGGCGCCGGCAGAACGCGGGCGCGTACTGCGGCGCGCAGCGGACATTCTTACGGAACGCAACGACGAGCTCTCTGCGCTCGAGGCGTTTGACACGTCGCGGCCTTTGCAAGAAACCCTCGACGTCGATATCGTGAGCGCGCGTGATGCGCTCGAGTACTATGGCGGCATCGCGGCGACAATTGGCGGCGAGATGATCCAGCAACCAAACCAGAGCTGGGCATACACGATCCGCGAGCCTCTGGGCGTAACATGTGGCATTGGAGCGTGGAACTACCCGATGCAGAGCGCCGGCTGGAAAGCAGCCCCTGCCCTGGCGTGCGGCAATGCCATCCTCTTCAAGCCGGCTGAGGATACGCCTCTGACTGCGCTGGCCCTGGGCGAGGTTCTTCGCGAGGCAGGTCTTCCAGATGGACTTTACAATGTTATGTTGGGAGCTGGCGAGACAGGACAGCTCCTGACGCGCCACCCAGGAGTTTCCAAGGTTTCTTTTACTGGCTCGGTGCCCACGGGCAAGGCCATTTGCCGCGACGCTGCAGACTCGCTGAAAAAGGTGCAATTGGAGCTGGGCGGTAAGTCTCCGCTCATCATTTTTGAGGATACAGATTTGGACGAGGCCGTCTCTGCCACAATGTTGGCCAACTGGTACTCCAACGGCGAGGTTTGCTCGAACGGAACTCGGGTGTTCGTGCAGGCGTCCATCAAAGATCGTTTTCTGGACGAGCTTGTCCGACGCACGCGCAAAATCAAGCTTGGCGATCCCCTCGATATGGAGACGCAAATGAGTGCGCTCATTAATGAGAAGCACTTTGCCAAGGTCATGAGCTATATTGAAAAGGGTCAGGCCGAAGGCGCGCGTTTGGTGATGGGCGGCGAGCGCGTCAGTGTCGAGGGGGACTGCGCGGCGTCCACGTGTTTCATGACGCCGGCTATTTTTGATAACTGCACGGACGACATGTCGATTGTGCGTGAGGAGATCTTTGGTCCCGTGGCATCTATTCTTACATTTGAGACCGAAGAGGAGGTGGTGCGGCGCGCCAATGACACCGACTACGGACTCTCCGCAGGCGTATTTACCAATGATATTCGTCGTGCGCACCGCGTCATTCGCGAGGTCAAAGCCGGCACGACTTGGATCAACAACTACAATTTGGCGCCTGCGGAAATTCCTTGGATTGGTCACAAGAGCTCGGGTATTGGCGGCTCCAATGGAAGCCTTGGCATTGAAGATTGGACGCAAATCAAGTCCGTTTACGTTGAGATGGACAAGGTTGATTGCCCATACGAATAAGTGCATGAGTGAGTGAAGGAGCGAGTGAGCGAGTGAGTGAGAAAGTGAGTGCCCTCCATTGCGAGCCAGAATCCGCCCCTCTCTCTTACCCCCCCCCACGCCTCCAAGCCTCCAAATCTAAAGTATAAAGAAAAGTACCGTGAACTCGTTTGTGTTTGTGAATGAGTGAAGGTGATCGAGCCGTGAGAACTGTAAACCTGTCTGGCTTTTTCCATGATCTCCTCGTCCATCATGTCGAGGTCGTACAAGTATGTAAAAACTTGGTTAGCCTGCTGCCAACGAAGTGCCCAAGTGTAAGGAAGTCTATACGTCGACATCAAGAAAGAAAGAGGGAGAAGGGAGGATCAACGTCTGCGTTTGATCGATGGTCTCTTTGGCAAAAGTTCAATCATGGCAAGATTGGGAAAAGAATTGGCAACAAACCGTAATCGTCCTCAAATCGCTGATAATAACCTACTCTCACGCACGCGTGAATTTAGGCCTTGGCGGTGGCCGTCTTCTTGAGGAAGTCAGAGTGCTCCTGCATGGGGCTGCGGCCGAGGGCGCGCGGGGCCCAGAGCTCGGGGCTGAGGAAGCCGTAGGACTTGGCAAGGGCCTGGTAGAGAGCCTTGACGAAGTTGGTGGTGGTACGGGTGTGGCCAGAACTGGAAGTGTAGACATCCTGGATGCCGGCCATGCCGAGGATCTTCTTGGCGACAGGCGAAGCGCAGAGACCGGTACCACGGGGGGCAGGGATGAGGCGGGTGCGCACGGAGCCGCACTTGCCGGTGAGCTTGCAGGACACAGTGTGGGGCTTGCCGACCTTGTTACCCCAGTAGCCGCGGCGGATGGGAGCGACGTTGACCTTGGCGTTCTTGAGGGCGCCCTGAATTGCGTTGGCGACTTCGGAGGCGACCTTGGAACCGAGGCCGAGGTGGCCGTTGCCATCACCGACGGCAACGAAGGCCTTGAAGCGCGTGCGCTGGCCGGCGGTGGTCTGCTTCTGGACGGGAACGATCTTCATGACCTCGTCCTTGAGGACATCCTCGGGGAAGAAGGCCTCGATGATCTCAGGCTCCTTGACGGGGAGGCTGTACAGGAAGATCTCCTCGATCGACTTGAACTTGCCCTCCTTTACCAGGCGGCCGAGCTTGGTCACGGGGACCCAGGCCTCCTTCTCACCGCGGCGACCGCGGCCACGACCACGGCCACGGCCACGACCACGGCCGCGTCCACGGCCGCGGCCGAAGCCACCACGGCCGCGCTCGCCTTCGGCAGCAGGGGGAGCAGCTTCCATTGTGCTGATAGCTTGTGTTCCGAGTCTGCGCCATCCAAGTTCATCATCGTTCACCAATGCGTATCGACGTCGAGGCAAATCAGTCAGTCAGTCAGTCAGTCATTAATTGTTCATGCGAGCGTCCCTTTGCCTCCTTCATCTACATTTCCTCTTCTCTCCCCCCCCCCCCCCCAAGGAGCTCGAGCCCGAGCTCGACGCTTTCCTCGCCACCCGCCCAGCCTCGAGCGAGGCATGCCCGTCATCCCGCCAGCGCCGGGTCATCGTCGCGTCGCTCCATCCCGCTCGACGTCGTCGCCGCCTTCGCCGGCGCGCGGCCTTCTCCCGCGGGCCCGCGCGTCCGCCCTCCGGCCGCCGCTCCTCCTCCCGCTCGCGCTCCTCGCCGGCGCCCTCCGCCACGTACGCGTGCTCTTCGTTGCCAGACTGATCGAGCGCTCGCTCGGTCTCCCTCCCTCCAATGGCTGGGCGCCGCTGCTTTCTCCCTGCTTTCTGCCCTCCCTGCTTGCTCCCCTTCTCCGCCTCTCTCCCTCTCTGCCTGACTCGCGTCTCTCTCTCTCTCTCTCTCTCTTTCGCGCCTTGCCCTTCCTTCCCCGCCCCCCTCCCGCCAGTGGTTTCCCGCCGCGCCTTTGCGGCACTTGCGCCGCGCCATTCTCCACTTGCGTCGCGCCTTTACCCACTTGCGCGCACCACGACGCGCCCCCGCCCACGCATCCGCGCCGCAACACGGGATACCCTAACCCTATGGGGTGCGCGAGAGGGGGGAGGTGTGCGCGCGGGAGAAGGGGTGCGCGGGTCGGGGACAGGGGTGTGCGCGACATTTCTGTGGCCGTGTTGACCGAGAAACGTATGACGATGAGTGCGTTGGGACGGGGACGCGCCGCTGCGGCGACCGGGGCGGCGAGGAAAGCCGGGACGAAGGCGAGGGGAGGGACGAGAAGACTCGAGGTCACGCCGCGATGGGCGCTGCGGGAGGATAACCTGGCCGAAGCGGAAAACAAGGCCTTTAGTGTGCCGTATTTACCGCCGCGTGAGGGCGAGTCCCACGCGCAAGCACGTGAAGCCGTCTTGGAGGCCTGCAGCCGACTTGTGGCTGCCAAGGCCTCGCGCGTGTGCTGCCATGTACCTGCACGGCGATTTGCAGAGAAGGCAGAGCTGACAGACTTTGCTCGCGTGCTCGCGGACATTGGCGTCACCGAAGTGCTCGCGCTGGCAGGCGATGGGCCCGAACGAAGTCCCGCGTGCTATGACGCCAGTCATGTTCTCGAGACCCTCCTCGACGAAGCTGGTGCCCAAGGTGCCCTTGAACATATTGGCGTGGCCGCTTACCCAACAGGACATGCTATTGCCGAGGATAGTCAACTTTGGCAAGCCTTGGAACGAAAAGCAGACCTTTTGAGCACGAGGAAGCCTGCCTCGCAAATTTTCGTTGCAACGCAACTCGGCCTGAGCACTAGCGCTCTTGAAGACTGGCACGAGAATTTACGAGTCAAAGTTCCCTTTCTGGCCAATGCAGAGCTCTGCGTGGGTGTTTTTGGACTCGTGCCCGCATCGCGGACGCGGACGCTTGCGAGACGCTTGGGATTTGGAAAGGGGCTTGTCAATCTCATGGATAGTTTGCCGTCCGATTCGCTCATGAGTCGCGCGTCAGCAGAGATGCTGCGCTCTGCAGCACTTCCTGAGGCCGTCTCCTTACATATTTCCACATTTGATACGAGAGTTCTTGCAGCGGACAAATTCTGGGCAGAAAGGCTCCGGGACTATTCGAATCATGGACGCGAATGAGAAGGCATTTGCGGAAGCACCATAGACTTGACCTGAGGATCGGCAATATGAACGAGTGCGCTCTCGCAATTGCAAAATGATGACTGTTCATCACGTTGATGACATTATGTCGTGGAGAGAGAGAATGAGGAGATTCTCGCCAAAGCTCGAAAATCAGCTGCACCTCTACGTAGGCAATTTTCATTTGATGGAAAAAGGATATTCAATCACACTGTCCGTATTTACTGACGCCGCAGAAAGGAGCACGAAAGTTCTGAAAAGAAAAGTACATTTACTACATTTTTCTATTTTATGTGTTGATCATTGCCGTGTACCTTCGGCGTGCAGCGCAACGCGAAGCGCGTGCAGCTCATTGCGCATGGCATCAAGCTCAGCCTTGAGTTCTTGCACAGCACCAACAAGCACGGGAACCAGCGAAGCGTATTGGACCGACTTCATGCCCTGCGCGTCGGTGCGCACAACCTCGGGTACAATTTGCTCGACCTCTTGGGCCACAAAGCCAATCTGCGTGCCACGGTCGAAAGACTTTTCAGGGTAGGCCTCGTGACGAAACTCAAAGGTGACTGGGCGCAGTGCCCTGACGCGATCCAAATTGCGAGCAAGATCGGTAATATCTTTTTTCCAGCGACGATCCGAGGCCGAAGAGTACGCCGAAGTCCCTTGAACGCCTCCATTGACGTCAAGCTTGACACTGGGCCAGCGGGTTCCAAGGCCGAGATTTCCTTCGGTATCGACGACGAGGGCATCGCGCGGAGCACTGTGTGCAATGCTAACGACGCGATGGGTGCCCTGCAGGATGCCAAATCCGGATGCGGCACTGTTTTCCACGGCCCAGGCTGCCGCGGCGCTGTTGAGTTCGAGCCTACTCGTATTGGTCGAGATTGCAGCATCGCCAAGGGTGGCAGATCCAGACGTTGCAGTGAGCGAGCCCACCGTGAGTCGCGTCTTGGCGTCTGCACCAGGTGCATCGGCATCTTCACCGCTGTCATTCTCAAAAACGGCGCCCTGCACCCGCACACGCGTTGCCTCAGAATACAGCGCAATGGGAACCGTCGCGCGGATTGTGGCCGCTCCGTGATCCACATGCATTGCTGCACGCGAGGAGGCTGGTCCCTCCATGACAATCTCGCTCGCATGGTCTGCATTGACAATCTGTAGCCCACCACGAGTAACCCGAAGTGCCACTGCGTCCGCGGGAGAGGAGACGCCGCCACCGCTCACGTCAAGTTTGTCGACTTGAAAAACGCCTGAGCCGAGTAGTTTCGCTTGAGCGTCGGGTCCTATGGCAAAGCGAAGTTCCGATGATGCGCCGCCTTCATTTGGCACGGCTGCAATATGTCCGAAAGCCTCCTCGAGACCTGCGACGCCGGTATCTTCGTGGACGAACTTGACGCCTCGGGCGTGACCTCGAGCCGACTCGGGTTCTCCGCCTGTCCGGATCGCAATAAAGCAGTCTCCCTCATCGTTGCGCCCGCACCACGCGTGTGCTGGCGTCGGGACCCAGGCTACCGCCGCCAAACAGCAAACTGTCGCGGCCGCGGCGGCGAGTCCGCGCTTCAACCGTCGTGATGTCGAGGACCTCGACGACCTCGAGGCCAGGTTCATCGTCTCAACTCCGCCCGTGCGTGCGGGAGCAAACTATCTGCAGACTTCGTCTGCCCGCCCGTGTCCCTGGTTGTCTGGCTCGTTGTCTGGCGGACCGGGCCGGGCCGGGCCGGGCAGAACTAGACAGGGCTCGGATGGACTCGGCCGGGCTCAGCTTGCCTGGAATGCGACGAGAGAGACTGACAGTGAGCCTGTCTCATGCAGATGAGCGCCACTGGCATTCCATTTGGGGTTGCGCCCATTTTGGATTATGCGTTGTGGTGGCGGCAACGTTTATTTTTCTTAATTTGTTTTTTACTGTTCTGGAAAAAAAAATGAAAGAAAGAAAGAAAGAAAGAAAGAAAGAAAGAGCCCGCGCGGCGCGGCTAGCGAGCGAGCGAGCGAGCCAGCCAGGTTGGCGCCAAGAGACTGACCGCGCAGAGCTGATATATCGCAGCAGAGGGGCCGTACGAAGGCAAGGCAAGGCAAGGCAAAGCAAAGCGTGAACGAGGTAGCAAAGCAAGAAGTCTGTGTGTGGAGGTGATCGCTTCTTTCGTCTGTAGAGCGGCGCCATGAGGAGCGAGCTGCAACTCGCGGTGGCAACGGGAGGCATCTACTTTTTCTATCTGTACTATGGAATCCTGCAGGAGCGCATTTACAAGCCGGACGAGCAAGACGGGACTCGTTTTGGGTTCACGCTGTTTTTGCTGAGCGTACAATGCCTCTTCAATTTTGCGCTCGGAGGCATCATGTCCTTGGTTCTCGATGGTGGCCGTCTCACGCAAAAGAAGCCAGTGAGCGCCTCGGCGGAGACAGCTCCGCTGGGGCTGCGCTTCTCCGGCACGGCGTGGCTGGCCTTCTTCTCGGCAACCTATCTTGCGGCCATGAGCTGCAGTAACATGGCGTTGCAGCACGTGAGCTACCCGTTCCAGGCTCTTGCCAAAAGCTGCAAGATGGTACCTGTGATGCTGGCAAATGTCGTCCTTGGTGGCAAGTCTTACAGCGTGACCGAGTACCTTATTGTGCTCATGATCACCGGTGGTGTAGTCCTCTTCCGCTTAGCAAAGAGCAAGCAGGGTTTCGGCATGGAAGGCAACTCGGCGATGGGCCTCACCCTTTTGGCGGGCTCGCTTTGCCTTGATGGAGTTACTGGGTCCTCGCAACGTTTGTTTAGCAGCGAGTTCAAGCCCTCTTCCAACTTCCTCATGGCCGGCATGAACTTTTTCTCGCTCCTTTACGTGGTACCTGTGGTGCTCTATACGGGTGAGTTTTTCGCTGCCGTCGACTACGTGCAGGCCCATCCTGCGGTGACCTACGACCTCATTGCCTTTTCGATTTGCAGTGCGGTGGGCCAGGTATTCATCTTTTACAGCGTGGTGACCCTCGGCCCGCTCGCCACGACGACGATTACAACGACCCGCAAGTTCTTTACAGTCTTGCTTTCGACGATCTTGTATCCGGAGAACCAGTTCAACAATGGTCAGTGGTTCGCAGTTGCCCTCGTCTTTGCAGGTCTCGGTAGCGAGATTGTGCAAAAGTATGCGCGCACGCAAAACAAGCCAATTGCAAAGAAGGACGAATAAACTGTGACGTTTTGCGGCGTCATTTTGATGTGTAAGCTTAGTGGTAAATCGAATATTTTAGGACCTAGTAACAACCCCACCACCAGCAGACGCGACAAGAAATTGGTTTGCCAAGGTTTGAACTGGAAGTGCTTATGATGGTGGTGTTGGACAAGGTACTGTTGAGCTGTAAAGCTTGGACAGAGATGGGTGGCAACGTGCGTTCGAGCGCAAAGTTGTCAGAGTTGAGCGGTGGAGAGAACTGGGATAAGGACGACGAGGCTTCTCAACGACAAGACTTTTCATCGTTTGGCTGCTGCGTGCAATATATTACACCTGCAGTGCGAGCGAGCAGCCGAGCAGGATCTGGCTAATGTAATGTCCCAGCGCACCAACAACGCCGTACATGGAGAGCACACCGTCGCCTGGTTTACCGTTCATGTTGTACCCATTGGCTTGGACCTTGAAGTCATAGGCGCGGCACACAAAGACGTATGCGGCAACGACGCTCGACACAATGACCGCCTTGACCCCCTTGGAGAGCTCGCGGCCTTGCAGGCGGCACTGCGCCCAGTTGAGGCCAATGAGAACCATGGTCTGCGGCACCTTTTCAACAGTGAGCAGCTGGACCTGATGCATTTTCTCGAAGAAGCTCGTCTTGTCGCCCTCGCCCTGCGCACCGGAGGTGCGCAAGTTCGACATCTTCCACTTGAGCCCAATGTCGAGCAGCGCCAGGAGCGCCACCGCGCTGCCCATGAACCTATCGTCCGCCGTCGCCCCCATGATGCTACTTCCTTCTTCTTCTTCTTCTTCTTCTTCTTGTTTGTCTCTCGGGCTCCTCGAGCTCGTGAATGCGATGGTGTGTGTCTGCGACTACGTTTGTGGGTCTGCAGCGCCAGACTCACAGCTCTCTGCGCGACCGCGACGGTGACCCGACCAGCCAGGTCCGACCGCAGCCCGTCGTGACGACGCTCGGCGTATCTTGCACCGGCGGTGGAAGTGACACAGTCCCGACTGTGACTTGCGCATGCGATGGATAATAAATACTATCTTCACATGTCAAGACCAGGCGACTGCGACTACGACCCGAGTCGGCGCGGCTCCGGCGCGGACAGACGGTGCTGTGGCCGAGACGTGGGAGGAGGAGATGTGAAGAGATTGGTTGAGCATGCAAGACGCGGAGAAGTGCAATGGCTCGGCATTTGCGGCACGGTGAAGTGCTCGCTGTAGGTCTACACGGGCAGTCAGCAAAGTCGTTGCGCGAGCTGGAAACGCGTCAAGCTATACAAGTCAGACACCGATATCTACGATTTCTCGTGCCATCCAAAAAGTGACATGAAGGGGAGCAATAGGCCTACGTACGTAGGCCTACTTAGCAGTGGACAGTGTGGAAACCAGCGTCGAGGAAAAAATCCGCTTCGCAAACCTAACCAAACCTGACCAACGCATGGACTCTGGCCGAGACTAGTTTCTTTTTTTCCTCAGGGCAGTCCTGTCGTGGCTAGCAGTCACGGAAACTAATCGCCGCCACGCACGGGGACTCGAAGCAAGGCGAGGCGAGGCGAGCCGCGGGATCCCGCATCGACACGGCACGGCACGGCACGACACGACACGAGCCAGACCTAGACTCGGGCTGGTCCGGGCGAGCCTCCGCGTGGCGCGGACGAGGGAAAAATGGCCTCGAAACGCAAGACGCGCGGACGCGAGGTCGGCATGGCGCTGCCGCCGGGCCTCGGCGGGGAAGGACTTGGCGCGCAGTACGAGGGAGAGGCAGGACCCGGCGAAGCAGGCACCGCCACCGGTGGCGCCGTTGGTGTCGCTGCCGACACCGGCGCCGCTGCGGACCTGAGTGTGCATTCAGGCCGCAGGCAACCTACCACGGCAGAGCTGATCAAGGCAACCGACGCAGAGTTCATTCGCAGAACGTGGGAAGAGCAGTATGAGCGCGTGGGAAAAAAACTGCTCAGCCCGCCGCCGGAGATCGAGAGCATTTTCCTCACCCCCGTCAAGACCTCTGTGCTCAAGGCACACGGTGTCAAGTTCTACGTGCATGACGATACGGAAGGCGGATCGGATACGCACTACTTTTTGTGTTTGGCCGAAGATGGCGAGTGCCTGCGGCGCGGGAATGCGCCCATCATCCGTATTCAAGAATCTTCCACAGCCCGAGCCACAAGACATCTCAAGATCACCCACGGAGTGATTCCCAACAAAACGCGCAGTGCCGAGGCCAAACGCGCTGTTGTCGACGCTCGCACGGAAATCATGACGGACTGCGTCAAGTCGGCGCCCAAACGCACACTCCAACACCTCGTAGCGCTCTTGGCAAACCGTGGATCCTGGTCATACAGCACCTTTAAGCTGCAGGAATGGCGCGTTCTGTGCCGCCTCTTTGGCGTTGAACGCGAGCTGGCCACGCAAATGGACGTTGTGCAAATCATGACCGAGCAGTATGCCTACATTCGCAACTCAATTCGTGACCGCATTGCCGCGGCACGCGTTCAGGCCCAAGGCCTCCCCTTCCTTTCTGTCAGTCTTGATCTCTCCAGCAACCCGATGCAGCGCCGGCGCTTGGTGTCGATTCGCGTCTCCTTTGTAGGTGAGAACAACGATGTGGAAAGCTACAATTTGGCCATTCGTTCCTACAAGCCGTGTCGCCAAGTGAGCAAGCACGCTCGCGTCCTCTACCAGTTTCTCGATGGAGTCCTCAAGCATTTTGGTGTCTCTGGCGACATGGTCCTGACTGCCATTGCTCGCGGCGGACCCGAGTTGCTGCAGCAACTTTTTGTCAAGGAGATGAACGGCGCTCGCTTCGAGCTGTGTCTCTCTCATATTCTGCAAATGGCTGTTCGCGATGCGCTCAACGAGATACGAGAGCTTCTCAACCGGATGGGGGATACCATCGCCTACGTTAGCAAGCTTTCGCACGAGACGTTGTTTTTCAATATTCAGCGAGAGCTGTTCAAGACGGAACCCGCGCGACTAATTCGCTTCGCTGATCAGAACTGGCTCGCCCTCAAGCCGGTTCTCCGTCGCTTCGTAGATCTCGGGCCGGCCATTGAAGAGTTTTACAAGCGCATCAAGGAAAAGAGTCCCATGCGGGTAAATGAGATGGATGCGGTGCACGAGGTGCTCAGCATTCTGCAGCCGTTTTACGAGGTGCAAGAAATGTCGCAAGATACCGGACTGGTTTGCCTTGACACGATAGCTTGCCTTCAGAGCGCAATTATTGCCCTCAAGAACAGAAATCACGTGAGAATGGTCCCTCGCGCGATACCCAACGGCGAAGGAGCGATTGCCGAAATGTTTCAGGATCGGCCCGTCGCGGAACTCACAGAGAGTGCAGCGCGGGCGTCCGTAAAGCTCCTGAGCCAGCTCGACTCGAGTTACTTTGATCGTTTCCACGCCGCGCGCGCCTTGCAGGACCACGACCGCTCGCGCATTCTTCGCTTCATTCACGAGAATCGCCAGAACGCCGACGCCGTTTACGATGTCAAGGCACATGAGCTCAAGTTTTCCTTTGTCTTCGAGACGCTTTTCTTTTTACACCCCAAGACCAAGTCACTCGAGCTTATCGACGCCATTGTCATGCGCCACTTTGCAAACATCTCCTCCACAGAGCTGGGAGATCTGGTCGCGCCGCATGATGCAGCCGCTCATCACCATCGCATGTTGCGCCGGTACATTATCAACACAGTCGAGGATATGTGCATTCGCGTTGCGGAGATTGCAGCAGGAGGCGGCCCGCCGTCATCGATGCCGCCGCCACCGCCGCCGCCGCCGCCGCCGCCCGCACTTGACGCACAGCACGCTCGTGGCGTTTCGAGCATCCCTGCCGACGAAGACCTCGAGGGTGGACATCACGGGGATCAAGATCTTGATGGCTCCGTCGAAGCCGACGCTTGGGATGCTTCTGGCGACGTAGACTTTGCTAACGGGCCAACCTCAGTTGCTGGTGTTCCTGCCCGACCCGCGAAACGTGCACGGCAGAGCGCAGGCACCAATTACCTCGATGTGCTCTTTGCCGCGGTCGGGCGCTCCCGAGCGGACGCGCCTGAGGTACCACCTGAAGCTCCTGCGGAAGCGCCCCGCGCCCAAGCTCAACGTGAAATTTCGCGTTATGTATCAATGGAGGTAACGGAAGAAATGCAGACCTTGCAGGGCTCAGAACTCCTTCGCTGGTGGGCAGGTAAAAGCCGGCAATTTCCTCTTCTTTCCACGGTTGCGTTGTGCATGCTCGGCACGATTCCCTCTTGCGCGGTGAATGATGCGCCACGACAGAATCGCTCTCGTCTCAGCACGGCAAATGTTGACCTTTCGACGGCTGTTGCCCTCAATAAAGACATTCTTCCCGAGGAGCTCCACACGATTCCCGTGCTGGGGAGGAAGCAGGCAGCAGATCTTCGAAACGACCTCGAAGTCACCTTTAATTTTCCCGAGCTTGAGGGGGAGGGTATCGATGACGAGGTCATTCCGCCGGCGCACGCTTCGGCGGCCGCAGGCGCAGCGCTTGATCTAGGGGAGGACTCTGAAATGGCGGACCTTTGAGGGCAAACTCTTTAGTTTTATCCAAGCAAAGCATCTGCTCCTCATCTCTTCACGTTGTTAGTTTCAGTCTCTCGCTATCGGTGCGCGGACATACCGCACTGCATGAGGAACTTTGCCGGACGTCCCGTGGGGGTTTCATGTTGTGCGGATCTCAAGCTCAGCGACAGCAAGAACAAACTTGTTCACGAAAACTTTCGAAAATCTTCCTCTTCGTCCTTTTAGTTGTCTTGACTTGCCTTGAGCCTGACATGATGCTTTTTTGTGTTCGTCTTTATGCGATCGTCACGGCGCGCCGACGAGCTGGCCGCGGTCTCGCAGTGAAGTTGCAGACAGCCGAGGCAAGGCCGCTTGCCAGCACAGACGGGCAGATAGGCCAAGCAGGCAGTCAGGCAGCCAAGCCAGCCAGGCAGCCAGCCAGCCGCGCTTGAGGCGCTGGCCAGAGCTGCTTCCGCGACCGCATCTGCGTCTCCGTGGAATTCAGACTGCGGCCCGCACGGAAGCTGCGCGCCGCGGAAAGGCCGAGGTCTCGAATGTGGCGTGGCAGTCATGTCATGGTGCGACGATGCATGCACGAAACGCGCGGAGTCTGCGCTGACGCTTGCGCTCTAGCGAGAGAGGATGGCGCCGCCGCAGTGACCCTGGGCACCGTGATGCCGTCGCGCTTTTTCCATCGCTCATTTTACGAAGTCTTGTGCGAGAAACATCATGTTCATGAAATGTTTCCAATTATACCTGAACCCGAGTCAGGCAATGTGGAGCCCCATCGCAGGGGTCGCCGAGCGTCGCGCGGAGTCTCGCGCCGAAATCGCGGGATTCGGCTGCACGCGATGCGGCACGACTCCGCCTGGAAGGCCGGGCACTTCCCCGGTGGGGGCAGAGGGGGCAGAGGGGGCGGGCACGAACGCGCCGCAGCCGGCCTTGGCTTGTTTTTGTTGTGATGTTGTTGGCTTGATTCGGGGATGGATTTGTTTGGCTTCCCAGGCAGGGATCGATCGATTGACAGATCGATTGGGTGATGGCCTTCGCCGCAGACTTGCGCGGACCATCACGCCACGACAGACAGCAGCAGGCTGCATGATCGGTTGGTTGCAGTCAGATGGAGCCCCGATGCGCCTCTGTGGCCTGAATCGAGGGGCGCATCATTGCCGCCTGGCTGATGCTTCGATGACTCGACACATGCCGCATGCATCGATCACTTATACTTACTTGTTCCTTCCCTCATCAGTGAGTGTAATGTACCTTTCTTTTCTCCCCATCGATCAAAAGACTCGCCATGCCATGCCATGCCATGCCATGCATTGGCCACCATGGACGGAATCCGTCCATTCTCGACAACTTCGATCCCTCACGAGCTCGCTCCGAGACCGCCGGAGAGAGGTCGCCCGCCGTCGCTCCCCTTCGCGACCTTGCCGCCCCAGAAAGTCCATGACGGCCGCGCTTCGACCAGGACGGCCGCTCAGACCGGGGCTTCCGCTCCACATCTCGTGCAGGCCATCACGGCTTTGGAGCGCGACGAAGTGAGGCCACTCGCTCGCCGTCAGTCACCCACACTGCCTCGCATCATCGGGAGACCCGGCCGCGCCTCGCATCGCCCACCTCGCCTCGCATCGCATCGCATCGGCACGCTGCGCTGCGCCCGCGGGCTGAACGCGTGCGTACGGTTCGGGTCGCGGAGGGCGCGGCGTTGGCCGCGTGAGGCCGGCTCGACGAGCGGTGATGAAGCCGCGGCTAAGGCAGGAAAGCAACAGCAAGCTGCAGACTGGAAACGCCGACTTGGCTTCTTGAGCTTGCTCGCTCGCTCGCTCGCTCCAAGTTGGTTGCTTGCTCGGACCGTGACGGAGCTGGTGCCTGAAGCTTGCCCGGCCGAGGTCCAGCGGCCCGAGCACGGACACGAGTCGAGCGCAAAACCGCCACCAGAAACCGCAGCAGAGGCAGCTGCAGCCAGCAGGCGGGGCGGCAGGTGAGCAGCAGCGACTGCGGAAGCACCGGCCGAGCGCACGTGCACGCCGTGCGAGGCGCCGGCCGACACATCTCCTCCGTCTCGTCTCAACGCATCTCGTCTCATCTCATCTGATCTCATCTCTCATCTCAACTCCACGCAGCCCATCGCAACGCACCACCGGTCGAGCGACGCCGCGCAGACTCTGCGCCGACGCAGGCGGGCCCGCGGCCTCGCGCCGCTCCGGCGCAGCGAAGTGGAGTCGACTCAAGCGAAGTGGAGTCGCGGGGCGCCGGCTCCCGGCGCGCCGCGCCGGCATCTCCCTCCATAAAAAGGCCTCCTGAGACGACCGGTGAGGCAAGGGAAAAGCTCAAGCTCGAGAGCTCGAGCGCGAGGCAGAGCAGCGCAGAGCAAAGCCAGGCCCGCGAGGCGAGGAGAAATGGCGCGCGGCGCGTGGAAGGCCGCGCTGCTGGCCGTCGCAGCGGTCGCCGTCTCCGTCGCAGCGGCGGAAAACGCAGAAGTGGCGCAGCGCGTGATGGGCCGGCGCGACGTGACCCCCGGCCAGACGCGGGAGTCACGGCGCGAGGCGCGCAGGCGAACAGCGGACAGCAGCGATAGCGAGCAGCTCAACGTGCTCTTCATCGTCGTCGATGATATGCGAGTGGAATCGAAACTGTACGATAGACCTTGGGACCTCATGCCGAACGTAGACGCCTGGGCCAAGAGCAAGGGCGCACAGCAGTTCGATTACGCGTACACGTCAGAGCCCCTGTGCGGGCCCTCGCGCGCCTCCTTCATGACCAGTCGCACCACCATGTCGCTGGAATTTCACACAAATACCGGTCTCGCGCGCGAGACTGAAGTCCTCTTTGATGATGCCGACAACCTCCTCATGACAGACTGGTTCAACGATAACGACTTTTCCGTCGCCGGCGTCTCCAAAATTTACCACTACCAGCAAACCAACGAGGATGCCTTTGCACAGGCCAACGCCAACTACCAGTCCGAGCCCTCTAAGCTTGTTAATAACGCCTGCGACGGCGGTCTACGCTGCGGTGAGTCGAACGACACCGAACTTGTCGACAAGGTGGCCACCAATTGGGCACTTAATGAGCTGGACACGCTCAAGGATAGCACCGAGCCCTTTTTCCTGGCAGTAGGTATGCACCGCCCTCACCTGCCATTTCGTGTCCCGCAGGCCCACATTGACCGCGTCGTCGAACTCACGGGCCTTGATGCCAGTCAGGCGTCCGAGGTAGATCTGCACCACCCGGGTGCCCCCACTAGTTACTACGATATCCCTGGCGACTCCGTCCCGATCGAAGCGTATAGCTATTGCCCCAACCTCGAGGATTACGCGGACTGGGACAACGACTCCGACATGGTTGACTATGTGAGTCTCGGGTACTATGCAGCCATTTCTTACATTGACGAAGAAGTTGGCAAGATTCTCGCGAAACTCGAAGAAGTTGGTCTCGCCAACTCGACCATTGTTTCCATCACTGCGGATCATGGCTGGAGCCTTGGCGAGCACGGCGCCTGGTGCAAGCGCAGCGAGTACGAGCTTGTCACGCATGTTCCTCTCTGGATCCATGACCCGCGCGCAACGGCCACGGACGCTCTCACTTACAACCGGCGCGGATTCATGTCCCTCATTGACCTCTACCCGACCATTGCCGACCTGGCTGGCATCCCCCTTTCGGTGACCGAGTACGAAGATTACAGCATTCAGGGCGTCAGTCGCGCCGCCAATTACTTTCGCAGCGAAATCTCTGCGACCACAACGGAGGTGCTCCAGCAAGTTGCCTCGGCCGAGGGTCACTCGTTTGGATACCCTGTTGACGCAGCTTTTACTGTGCAGCCCGCCTGCTTTGACTCGAGTGGCGACACGAGCGTGTGTGACACCGTGCTCGAGTTCGACTCTATGGGTCTGAGTGTGCGCACGGAGAACTTTCGCTACACAGAGTGGTGGCCCTGGGATGATGCGTCGGCATCCATCGACTTTAGCGACGGGCTCCCTGATGGCAAACAGGAGCTCTACGATCATCGCACAGACTCCTTTGAGCTCGTCAATCTCGCTTCCAATAGCTCCTACAGCGACATTGTTTCCGAGCATGCATTGTACCTTCGTGCCTACTACCTTGACTGCTCTACGCTTTCTGCTGGAACAGATTGCAATGCGGAAGCGCACTGTATGACAGTGGATAGCACCTGCTACCTGCGCAGCGACTGCTCGGCTCTGACGGGGCTCGACGACCAGTGCAATGCTACAGGGTATTGCCAAGTTTCATCTGGGAGTTGTATCGACACGACGCGTGTGGCTGCGCTCACCACGGCCTCCCCAACAGCGTCGCCGACGCCCAATCCGACGACGCTGAGTCCCACGGAGGCTCCGGTTACGCCCTCTCCGACAAGAGAGGGTGAGACGCCTGCGCCTACTTCGAGTGATACAAGTGGTGAATCAGCCTCCCCTGGCGGTAGTGATAGTGCCCCTTCAGCTGGCACGCGCGTCGCCGTGGCCTCAGTGGTCACTGCTTTGACAGCAGTTCTCACGCTCGTGCGTTAGGCCTTGGAAATTTTGGAGGATATCACACGCGCGCATGAAGCATCGATCTAGCTATTTTATGTAGTACTACTCTGATAGAAAAAGGACCTGAGACGTGACACTTTGAATTTACATAGGAGATGGGGAGTCAAGGAAGAAGTAACGCAGCAAAAAAGTTTTGTCGCCGCTTTTCTGATGGGACGTCCTCGGGCAGGTCGGATGGATTGATTCAATTCTTGTTCGTAGGAAAACGTCGATGTGACGTGACACACCGGCACGTAAGCCGTCACATCAGAGCCGCACAGCGTTCTTCTCTATCAGAGTGTTACTCAATCAAGTAAGTCTTCGGCAGGCCCGGTCGGCCATCGCCATGTGGGGAGAGAGAAGTCGTGCGTGCCGGCTATTTCTTTGAAGCCACCGTGACAGATCGGCCGGCGCCCTCTCTCACGTCTCGCGCCGGTCTCCCCAAACCGGCACCCCGGGCACCCAGCGCCCTTCGCGTCCCCTTGCATCACCTCAGGCCGCGTGCCGTCAACGTGCCGGCATCGGTCCCCGGCGGTCGGACGCCGTCTTCGTTCTCGAACCCCATGGCAAGGTCGCATGTCCCGGTCGGAGATCACCGGCTCTCCTGTGGGCCCTGAAACGACCGCTGTTTATGCGTTGCGCAGGTCGCGCTGAGCAGCGGAGGTCTCTCTCTCTGCTCTGCCTTCTCGTCCGCGTCGTCTTCTCTCGAGTTGTGGCTGTTCTGACTGACGCAGTCGCGCTTCTTTCTGCGAGCGAGAGCCGCGCTCGACGCCAGAGCCACGCCCGCGCCCCGAGGCTCGCTGGCCGGCACTGCACAGCGCCCGCCCTCGGGCGAACGGACAGGAGCAGGAACCGGGTCCCTTGCCCTCTTGTGTGCAGCAGCGGCATTGGCGATCCGAGTCGTGCCGAGAGTGCCGCGACCATGGCGACCTTGCACAACGAGGAGCCGCAGCACGGCGCCGGGCAAGAGACTCGCGTGACGAAGGAGGACATTGAGCGGGAGACGCGGCGGCTCGAGCAAGAGGTCCTGGCGTCCCAGCAAAGGTCGCTGGCTACCCTCGGTGCCGCGGAGACGGTGGCCGCCGGCACGCTCGAGGAGCTCGCACAGCAAAATGAGGTGATCGACGGCATCACTGTGAACTTGGACGCAATGGAGAACGATCTCGTGTACGCGGACATGATCTTGAAGAAGATCGCCTCGCCTTTTGCATTCATGAACATGAAGACGCAGGGCAAGGCCTTTGAAACCAAGTTTGGCAAGACCGCCGACTGGAGCGGCCCGCTTGGCCTGAAGCGGTCCATCTTGCCGGGGTTCAAGAAGTTCTACTTTGTCATTCTCGAAGGAAGGTTCATGTATTTCAAGGGTTCTGGCGTCAAGCTTTCTGCGGCTTCCTTTGATGCTGCGCGCGGGACCGTTGCGCTCAAGTGCGCGCGCATCAAGACCGACAAGGTAAAGCGTGAAATCATCGTCAATTCGGGAAGCTCCAAGTGGCATTTGCAGTGCAGCGACGATGCTGACTTTTTTGGATGGAGCACTATGTTGCAGCAGTTTGCATCTGGCAAGCGACTCGAGCGCAAGCGCGCCAAGGGTCTTGCGAGCGTAAAGGAAGCAAACGCGTCTCCTGTGCAAGAGAGCGAACCGTTGCCATCGTCCGCGACCGCGCCGTCGCCGGTACACTCGCAATCGCAGTCGCAGTCACTTTTTTCGGCGCAGCAACAACTAGAGCAACAGCAGCAGCAACAGCTGCTGCAACGACAACAGCATCAACAACAACAAGAAGAAGAACAGAAAGCGGCGCAGGGAAAGGACGCGAACTCTTTCGAGAACATCATGGACAAAAACTTTGATCTCATGCTGCAAAAGATGGAG
The DNA here is from genome assembly GCA_000818945.1 of Schizochytrium sp. CCTCC M209059. Taxonomy (NCBI): domain Eukaryota; class Bigyra; order Thraustochytrida; family Thraustochytriidae; genus Schizochytrium; species Schizochytrium sp. CCTCC M209059. Next base: position 71,807 of record KN805453.1, read on the forward strand.
AATCTCGGTGCGATGGCACTCGAACAACAAAACGCCATCAATGTGCAGAATGGCAAACTTGAGCAGGCCCATGAGGCCGTGCAGGATAGAAACGCGTCGCTCACGACACTCCAGCGTAATCACGAGCGACGACTCAAGTGAGATGTGTCATGTTTTGTTTTTCTTTTCGAGACATGTGATGACGTGCGCTTGCTTTTCAAATTATATCAATATACACAATGCCAGGCATACCACGGATGGTATGTACAGAGCATCAAAATAAACCATGCGGTTCTGATTCTTGCTAATTGATTGTCTTTCAACTCGGTTGTTTACAAGAAGACACGATCAACATGGGCTTGGACCATTTGTCTTGACGCCCGCGTTCAAGTGTACATGGCGCAAGTAGCAGCAGCTAGCAGCAGCAGTAGCAGCAAAGAGAGAAACTATTCTACGATAAGGTAAACAGCAATCCCTGTCATCGCGTCGCGGGAGACGATGTCTGATATCCGTCGTAATCGTATCGGAAATCGTCCGCAGACACACGTGGCGCTGGAGCCGAAGAAGCTTGCAGTGAAGTCCCTTGCGAGGGCTCTGGGGCCGACTGCTTGCGCGTAGATCCAAGAAATGAATGCGCCAAAAGGCCGGCGCCGACAAGAACCGATACGACAAGCGAGATGCGCAAGCTCGAGCGAATCAGACGTTGCCGGCGCTGTTGCGCACGCTTCTCCTCCGAGACGGGGCGAGCGAGGTCAGGACGAAGCGCGGCGCTCAGCAGCAGCTCAAAGAGCTTGCCGAGGCGCAGGCGGTTCTTGGGCAGCACCAAGGCCACTGGTTCAGGGTTAGGTAAACTGTACGATGCGCAAAGCATGGTCGCCTCCTCGATGGCTTGGGAAATGTGAGTAGGGTCCTCGGCGAGCATATCCTCCTTCGTCATTCGTGCCTTGGCTTTTGCTGCAGCGGCCACTGCCGCAGCCCCTTTGCCAGAGCCCTGGGTCTCGCCAAGAAGACGTTCCGCCTCGGCAAGATCAACCTTGGTGGCGAGAAAGACGAGCGGGACAGATTCAGGAATGCGCTTCTGGAGTCCAGCAAGCCAATCCACCGAGGATGGATTGGTACTATCGAACATCATGATTGCCAGATCGCAGTCCACCATGTCATTCGCTAGCGCCTCCTCGAGGGCGTCATCCTCGGCAGCGACTTCGGTAAGAACGAAATGGCGCGTTGGTGCCGGCGCGCCCGAGGCGCCGACAGTAGTCGCTCCTCCCGAGGACGACTTACTGCGCACGCGACCGACGACATTGCGGCACGATCTCTTTCGGCGTGCATCTTCATCGAGGTTGTACTCGGACGAAAAGGTGTACGACGACGGGGTCCTTGCATCTGCCGCAGCAACACCACCACCGGCGAGCGCGTCGAGAAGGCTAGACTTGCCGACACCCTGGGCGCCAAAGACAAAAGCGCGCACCGTGTGGCGCTGGAGATCATTGCAGGCATTTTCGACGGCACGCTTGCGGGTAAGCACAAGCGCGCGCTCTTTGCCACTGTCAAACCCGAGAAAGTACAAGAAGAGCAGCGTCAGATGCGGCTGAAGCAGAGTAATCATATGCCATTGCGCACGCCAGCCACTGAGCGAAATGTTTCCATTGGCGTCTGTGCGCGTGCCAAAGGGGAAATCGTCAATATAGCTCAATGCAGCTGGCGGTGCGCCTGCAGAGAGCGCCTCGTCAACCGTAAGAAGTTCGTTGGGATCCTCATCGCCCCCGGTGGTGGTTGCTGCGTCAGAACTATTGGCAGTCGTGCCAGCATGATCTTGCGAGAAAGCAGTCGCAAAACGAGAGGCGGTCCAAGGTCGCATACCCCCAGGGCAGATGGAAAAGACCTCGTCGAGCTCGGCCGACGAGAGAGCCTGGTCCCTGTCACGGTCGAACTGGTGGAAAATGTCATCTAAAAAGGCCTGAGCTGCCTTGCTGAGCTCGACAGACTGGTCGCGCACGACGCCCGGGAAGGGAGCCACCTTGTGCCGAGTCCGATTGTTGCGCTCGAGCGACAGGGCTCGCCGCGGCACCATGAGCTGCAAGCGGTCATTAAATCCAAACTGGCGTAGGACAAGCCAAGCGGTCTCTGCGCGGTTGCGCTCAATAAACTTTTGATGGATTCTGAGAAAACCCTTGAAGGTAATGCCGGCAGCGGCAACATTGTCGGCACCTTCGGCCTCAAGCATGGTCTTGACGTCCTCAATATCGGTGGGCTGCAGACGGGCGCCAAAGCATGTTTCCTGAAAGTCGATGAGCTCCGCATCAGAGAGCATGTCGTCCTTGTCCTGGTCAAAGATGCGAAAGACGCGACGCAGAGAACCGACGAAGCGCGGGGCGAGTTCGCGGGTCTGCGTGTTGAAGAGCGGCGCAATAGGATATACTACGGCCTGCTGCGCGAGCTGGAAGACGTCGGACACGTTGATATTGAGCTTGGCGGAACATTCTGTGCAAGCATCGACCTGACGAAAGTCGCCGAGAACGGGATTCATCTTGCCGCGCAATTCTGCGGCATGTTCCTCGGACTTGGTGACGAGGTCGCTCTTGTTGCCGACGACGATGATGGATCCCTTGAAGACCTTGGTAATCTCGGGGAGCCAGTAGCTGCGCACGCGGGCAAAGGTGGCCTCTTCGGCGGAGCTGTAGACGACCAGAACCACGTCGGCCTGCGCGACCTGCTTGAGCGTCTGCGCGCGGTCCTCCTGCGCAGAGCTCGTGTCGGTGATGGACAACGCAATGCCATCCGCGGTCTCCTCGGGCGGGACGCGCACCTGCTGCAGCACGCGGGGCACGGATTCCGGAAAGATGGCGCTCACGAGCGTGGTGATGAGCGAGGTTTTGCCGCACGAGGCGTCGCCGACCACCACCATGTCCACGGACCGCCGCGCGGCGGCTCCATCCACCTTGAGCATGCTGCCTCGCGCGCGCCTCCTCCTCCCGCCGCCTTCCTCTCCTCTCCTCCCCTCCTTGGGCCTCGCTCCCCTGGCCGTTGTCGTTTCGGGCTTGCCGCTCCCTCCGCTCGCCGTGCCCTCTTCTCGGTCCCGCCTGCCTCGCCAGTCGCCCGCAGGCGCCCCGCAAGTGCGCTATGCGCGCCCCGCAAGTGCGCTATGCGCGGAAACCCCACTTGCCGGCGGCGGTTCCGCGGCCCTCCTCCTTGTTCCTCGGCCCAGGCGCCTACGTACTAGGCTAGGCCTAGGCACGCATGGCGAGCAAGTAAGTGACTAATTAAAACGAACTGCTGCCGGCCTCGGGCGCGCTCGAGGCAGCAGACCCGAGCCGCCAGCCCGGCGAGGAGCGCGGCGCGAGCGGGGAGGGCGCGGGCATGGCGCGGCGGCGGCGCGCGGCGGTAGCGGCGGCGGTGGCGGCGACGGCGGCGGGGCCGCTTGGCGCG
>KN805453.1:82734-93252 GCA_000818945.1 Schizochytrium sp. CCTCC M209059
GGGGGGGCGTGGGGGTTGGGGATGGAAAGTCGATTAGAAAAAGGCGTGTGAGAATGTGGCTTCGTTCTGCTTTTTTTTTTTAATGCGTTTCTTTCCTTTCTCGTTCTTAGCGCGATGTGCGCCAAGCCTGTTCCGATGATTTCTGAAACTTCTCGGGGTGTGCTTTTTCGTGCTCTTCGAGCTTGTATAACACGCCTGTTCAGTTCGATCGTCGCCGACAGAATTTCCCAACAGATTGAGTGTATCCATTGCATCCGTACGTTTCAGACGTCGCTCCGTCGGTTAGTCTTTCACTCTGTCGTCGTCCCTCTCACGAGCAGCCCGAACGGCAGCACGAGTAGCAACAGCGTCACCATCATCATCATGATCTGCTTTCGCGACCTTCTCATCTTGTGTGCACGTGCGCGCGCACGCGCGCGAGCACGCGCTCTCATCGCGCGCTGGACGCGGACGTACCGGTGAGGACCACGCACACGCCCACGGCCACGAGGGCGCCCTTGTTCGTCAGGTTACGAAAGGGCAGGAACATCCTTGTGAGCAGCGACGGCGCAGCTGCTCTTTGGTTTGCAGGTCTAGCTAGCTAGCAAGCAACATAGCGATTACTGTGAACCCGAAAATGGGTTGCGCCCGTGGTATGACATGGCCAACAGCGACTGCGAGCTCTAACGAGGAAAAGGCTCGAGTACTTGAGCAAATCCAGCTAGCCGGCAAGTACGGAGAGCAGAGCGCTCACGTTGGTGTCACGCTTTAGATTGCGCGTAATGCCATCAGCAAATATAAAAGGCAAACCATACTCAATTCGGATGGATGATGATGATGTTTTCTTCGGGACAGGATACAATTCTTGCTCGAGACGGACGGACGCCTGGCGCCGAACGACGGGGACAGGAAGACCACATTGGCTGTCTGTCATCAGCCTCGCATCGCGACTCGCACCGCGGACGAACACCGCAAAAGTACGACTCGAAACGAGCCTTCGCGGCAAAGCTTGCGACTGCGCAAATCGTGTTTGCTGGTGATCCAGGCTAAAGGTGTAAAACCGGAATTTCCAAGCGAACAGGACGCGCATAGGTGGTCCGGTCCGGTCGTGCCGCGCCATTTCGAGCGAGCAAACAGGAAAAGCGGGTCACCAAGAGCAGCCCGAGGAGCAGGGAGGAGGAGGAGGAGGATGTGGAGCACGGCGGCGCGATGCAGCGCAGTGCGGACGGCACCGCGGCGCGGACTCGCGACGCTGACGTCGAGCGAGCTGGAAAAGGACTTTGCCGCCATGCTCCCGGAGGTGGCCCTCCAGCGAGACCCAAGCACCGTGGAGGGCCACCGCGTAGACTGGCTCAAACAGTTCGAGGGCCCCGTGCTTGACAACGACCGCACGCCCAAGTTTGTGCTGAGACCTGGATCCACAGAGGAGGTCTCGGAGATCCTCAAGTACTGCCACAAGCACGAGGTACCCGTTGTGCCTCAGGGTGGAAACACGGGCCTCGTGGGCGGAAGCGTGCCCAAACGCGGCGACGAGGTCGTTCTCAACCTTGCGCGCATGAACAAAGTTCTCGACTTTGACGATGTTGGCGGCGTCATCTCCTGCCAGGCCGGTTGCATCTTGGCCGACCTCGAATCGTATGCATCAGCCCGAGGATACCTGATGCCGCTCGACTTGGGCGCCTCGGGGAGCTGCCAGATTGGCGGCAACCTTGCCACCAATGCGGGTGGGATCCGCCTCGTACGTTACGGCTCGCTTCGATCCAACGTGCTTGGTCTCGAGGCCGTTTTGGCAGATGGCACGGTGCTCGACATGATGAACACGCTGCGCAAGGACAACACGGGCTATGACCTCAAGCAGCTCCTCGTAGGATCCGAGGGAACCTTGGGCGTCATCACGGGCGCCGCAATTATTACGCCTCCCAGGCCCGTTGCTCGCCAGGTTGCGCTGCTCGCCCTCGACAGCTTTGACGAAGTTCTCTCGACGCTGCAAAAGGCGCGCTCGTGCCTCGGTGAGGTCCTCTCGGCCGCCGAGTTTTGGGATAGCCCGAGTCTGAACATGCTTTTGGATACCATGCCGGAAGTCGTCTCGTCGCGGCCCATTGAAGGAGATCATCCTTTTTATCTTCTCATTGAGGCTGCTGGCAGCGACGCAGAGCACGACATGGCCAAGCTCGAGCGCTTCCTCGATGGTTTTGAGCATGGCGTGCTGGCCATGGATGAGTCCCAGGTCGCCTCGCTTTGGAGCATTCGCGAGAACCTTCCTGTCGCTCTGCAGCACCGAGGGGGTCGCACTTACAAGTATGATGTGTCGATTCCGAGCTCGCTCTTTGACGAGCTGACCAATCTTATTCGCAAACGCGTTGCCTCCGTTTCCGAAGACGCCTTTGTGATGCAGTATGGCCACATTGGCGATGGCAATGTGCACGTCAACGGCTGGAGCCCGGCCTTTGACCAAGACGTGCTCGATGCCCTCGAGGACGAACTGTACGCGTTTCTGACCAAGCACCGCGGCAGTATTAGTGCTGAGCACGGCATCGGTGTGCTCAAGGCAAAAAAGATGCACATTAGTAACACGGAGAGCTCTCTGGCCCTTATGCGCAGTATCAAGAACCTGCTCGATCCCAAGAATATCTTGAACCCAGGCAAGGTTCTTCCAGAGCAGGCTTAAGAGGGGGCGGAGAGACAAGAAAGTCAATGCTAGCTTCTAACTTATAGGTCAACTACGGTTCTTTCCCAGTCTCTATTTTCCCCTTTTTCTTTGAGGCGGCCTCACTAATGAATTCGTCCCTTTTTTCTGTTTTTTTTTTTTTTTAACTGGCTGTGCGTCGAGAAGGCCGGAGGGGTCCGTTGAGAATGCCAGGGCCACGCCACCGCTGCCGTCCGGACGCCATCCCTCAGACTGCCGAGAGCGTCCGAGCCCCGTTCCTCACTCAGTCGGTCTCAGACGTGTTGCTGTGCTGTGTTGTCAACATCAGTCCAGTGCAGCGCTAAGCAAGACCATAGGGCCCACGCAGCGCAGTTTTTGCTCGCGAGCATGAAACGACACTCTGACCCTCGGCGGCTCCCGTCTGCCAGTGTCGTGTGTCCGCCGCAGCTTGCTCATTATGGTGCCGCCTCAGCTTTAACTCGCCATGCAAAGCTTCCAGGAATCGCGCTGTGGTTCATGGTGGGTGAAGAAAAACGAACATTTTTGCTCTCCAAAGCTGAGTTGGAACGAGGCTTCTGGATCTCACATCGGAACGCTATGGTCACATACAGAAATGGGGGCTCAACGAACAAACTGTAGCATGTGGTAAAAGAGTCTTGGCGTTGAACTCTAGACTCGCCGCGCCTGATCATGATGACGTCGCCTTGTCGAGCGCTCTCATTTTGCCAGTAACTCGAGTGGCGGAGCGCAATTCCCAAGGTGGCAAGATAATTCGGAGGCAAGTGGAGCGGCCTTGAAGGCCGCGCGCTCGCAAGTACCATCCGAGCTCCGGCGCGCAGGACGGGGAGCCGGGTTCGACAATGCCTACGCAGGTTGCGCCCGCGGGCGATGCCGCAGGACATGGTCTTCTGGACGGAGGGTCAGGCATGCCGAGTGGGCGATCCTCGCGGGCAAAGTACCTCGCGAAAAGCATTCGTGGCCCTCAGGATGTCAATGGCGAGCACGCCTTTATTATCCACCCCGAGAGCGCATTTTCGTTGTATTGGAGCCTTCTCATGAGCTTTCTCATTTTCTACGCGACCCTAATGGTTCCCGTGCGCATCAGCTTTGACATTGGCACAAGCAAGACGTCACCAGCGCTGTGGATTGACCTCTTTGTCGATGTACTTTTCGCTATTGACATGTACATTCAAACGCGCACAGCGATCAAGAAACCAGGCAACCTTGACGAGTACGAATTCCGTCGAGCCGTCATTTTGCGCAGGTATCTACGCACCTGGTTCATCGTGGACCTTGTCGCAGCGGTTCCGTTCGACCTGGTCTTTGTCTTTGGCAAGGACATTAAGGCCGAAGAAGCGAACCTCTTGTTTACCAAGCTGCTCAAAGCGCTTCGCTTCATGCGCGTTGCCAAGCTCATCAAGGTGAGCAAGTTGCGTCAGCTCGTCAGTGGTATGGAGGACCGTCTCGGCATCTTTGACATTAATCCAGGCATTCGACGCCTGGCCGAGACGGCTGTTCTGACCTTTGTGGTATCACACTTGACAGCATGCCTATGGTACTTTGTGTCGTCGACTGCGCGGGAAGCCAACGAGGGTTCGTGGATCGAAAGCTACCAGGACGACTACGGAGCACAAGACAATGGGTCCTTGTACCTGACCTCGCTCTACTGGAGTGTCAGCACGCTGACCTCGGTTGGATTTGGCGATATCAAACCGGCCAATAACGCAGAGCGATTTGTCGCCACATTGGCTTGTTGGGCGGGGGCCACCGTTTTTGGCTACGTGATTGGCCAGATGAGCTCCATGGTCGCCGACCTAAATCAGATCAGTTTTCAATACCACCGGAAAATGGACTCCATCAACGCTTATCTCAAGTACCGCAAGGTCCCGCCGCAGTTGCAAAAACGCATTCGGCGGTTCTTTCGCTACTATATTGGGCGCAAGATGCTCTTTGACGAGTCGCAGATTCTCAACGAGCTCACGCACGGCCTCAAGGTGGAGCTGAGCATGTTCCTCACCAAGGACGTGCTCCGGAACATTCACATTTTCAAGGACATTAAGAACCCGTCCTTCATGTCGGCCATTGTTACGATGCTCAAGCCCTTTTCCGCGGCACCGGGAGACTTTGTTATTCGTGAGGGTGACCTCGCGTTGGAAATGTATCTCATCGTTCGCGGGACGGTTGAAGTCCTGGCCAGCAATGGACTCGTCTACACACGTCTCTCGCAGGGAAGCCACTTTGGCGAAATTACCTATCTGGACTCGGATGTTGAGGAGCGCCGCGCCGCTTCTGTGCGAGCCTTGACATACTGCGACCTCTTTTCCTTTTCTAAGAGCGACGTCGCAGAGGTTTCGCGCAACTTTCCTGAGGTCCTGAAAATGATGCATGAGATCACAGAGCGTCGCAAGACGATCGCGAAGAACTTGCGCACCCAGCGCAAGGCTCGAAAGGTCACGACGGGAAGCAAGGAGAATCACTTTCATATGATTCCGGACAATCCAACAGGAAGTATACCCACGGCACGCCCCCCGGAGACGCCCGAGTCCCAGCAAGAGACGGCGCGTGTAACTAGACGCCGAGCTTCGATTGGAGCAATGCCTACCGTCCCGAGTATTGACATTGGATCTGTCAGTCGAACCTCGTCCATGACTGGAGACACTGTCGCTCAAATTGCACCCTTGCTTCGTCTCAATTCGCCCGAACCTCTGTCACCGTCGACATCTTCAGTTGGGGCAACGAATGCGCCTCTATCCCCTGGCATCATGACCCTAGATAACACGGGGTCAGTTGGCTCGTATGGTTCGTACGTGGCCGCGGTGCAGAATGATGCAAGCTACCCAGCAAACAGTGTGCAATTTGCCACCTTTTCAAGTTCCCATGGGGAATCCTCGCTGGCGTCTGACATATCTGCGCTCAAGTCACTGCTGACAGCTCAGGCGAAGGAACTCGCGACGCTTACCGAAGCAATCAATACTCGCGCAATGGAGGACGAAAAGAGTAACGGTCGTGCGAGCCCGAATGATGCAGACAAGAGCGTTGATGGTACTATGAGTGGATAGATGTACTGCTTGGAAAAACGGAAGCATTCACTTCGGAAACGGGAGAACGAATGCAAGAAATGATGAATGATGATAAAGGATAAGGATGACATGGAACTGGATGGGAAGCAAGTACGCAAGACAAGAGGTTTCTTCTACATGTGATCGGATGCTACCCACCCACACACATTATACAATTAATTATAGCAAGCTGCATGAAGGTAGTACGAAAAAACGTTGATTTCGCTTTCGATGGTGGCCTAGGATGAGTGTGTGTAGATCACGTATCTGAGCTAAACATCGCCACAAATTGTCTGTATTTCTATTTTTACGCCTTGATGTCTTTGGAACGACGCGAGCGCGTTGAAGCAGCAGCAGTAGCAGCAGCAGGCTTTGTGGCAGAAGATGCTGTCCTTGCGCGATAACGCTGAAGCTCTTTGTCTTTTAGCTGTCGATGCGCGTCGACAACGGCTTCTGGCTCAAGATCAAGCGCCTCGTCTTGGTCTTCATCGCGGTCGTCGCTGGCGCCGGTTTCGATATCCTCTGCCTCGAGATCCTTGGTCTCCCGCGTGCTTGAGCGCGCGCGCGGAAAATAGTCGTGCAGGAGGTCGCGCCAAGCGGCCTCGACGGTGGCTTGCGGAGCATCATCAGCGACGCCGGGGGGAAGTCCGATTTTACTTTGCGAATCGCGACCAGGAGCAATGACAATTGGCTTGGCAGGGTCCACATAGAGGGAACGTTTTTTCTCTGTGGCAAAGGCATAGTGGTTGAGAATGGCACGATAATAGTTGAGTGTGGTTTTGTCCCTTTTGCTGATGAAGATGAGACCCGCGCGATGGACGCATGCAGCATACCGAAGAGCTTGAGCCAGAGCTTTGCGCTTGAGTCCATCCTCGTTTTCGAAGCGGTCGTGTTTGGATCCCACGAGCATGATGGGTACGCGGCGGCTACGCTTTCTGATGGCGGCCATCCACTTAGTAGCTTCATCAAAGGCTTCTTCGGGGGCGGAGAGGTCTACACAGACGACGACGAGACCTGGCTCTTTTTGCGCAAGCACAATGGATGCGAGATCGAGAAGTTTGTCGCCGCCACCAAGCTCCCAGATTTGGCAAAGGTCCTTGCGCTCACCGGATGTATTTGAGCGTCGCCCGTATGTATATTCGAGAGCGACGGTGGGCTTTGGTTTCTCGTCTGCTTTGCCTGGAGTAAGAAACTGAGCAATGAGGGAGCTCTTGCCAGCCTCACGGGGGCCGACAAAGAGCATCCAAGAGGTTCGTGGCGTAATTTCGCTCATATTGACCAGCAAGTCTGTGAGTTTATGAGTACTATTTGTTGCGTCGTTCTTGTTGTCGTCGTCGCCGTCGCCGTTGTTGTTCTTCTCCTGGGCTTGGTCATGAGGCTCACTTTCAGGTTTCGCTGATGTCGTTGTTTCCTCTTTTCCCTCGATAGCATTGTCCTGCACCTTTTCCTCGTCCCTGGGCGCACTAGGCCCATTAAGTGTGTTGTTTGCATCTGGGGCCTTGGTCTTGGGCTCTTCATTCGCCGTTGTAGTTGCCTTTGCAAGCTGTGCTTCCAGGCGCTCGATATGAGCAAAGATGTCCGGCGTCTTATGCTTGCCACCGCTGCTGTTGCCACTGATGCTGGCGTCGCGCGCCATTGTTTGCGCAGAGAATGATTACGCGCGCGCGTGGAAGGTGCAATCTGGTGCTTTTGCGCGCGCGCGCTCACTGCAAGCTATATTGTTGCGCGCGCGGGTGGCCGCGCTTCGGACGACTCCGAGCAAAAGTGTCCGTTCGGCCATTTTTATCATTCCAAGAAAAGAATTTGTTTTTCTCTTTGAGAAAAAGAATTGGTCTAATAGGTTGAGCTGGACTCCTTACGAGTTTACGTACGAGTTTGTCAAGAAGTGGCAGAAGTTGTTCTACGTACATTGCGAGGAGCGAGCACGAGCAAAATTCTCTCTCTCTCTCTCATGTTCCAACGCACGTATACATGATCTTTGAGTGAAGAGTTTGATGAGGATTTGATCAAAGAGGAAGTCGATAACCATCACAAGCTAAGCCCAAGAATAAAATGCCCAAGAAAAGAAGACGAAAAGAGGAAAGGCGCGCATTGCGCGGACATGACATTATGCTCGAATCGAGCTGAGTTGAGTTGACTTGAAGTGTGCTCCCGGAAAGAGAGCTGTAAATTAAAAAGAGGGTGGTAGGGTGTCGAGAAGGTTTTGTTTAGGCCGCAGCAGAGGCGACCTGGTCCTCGGGGAGAACGCCAAGCTCGGGGTTCTCGGCGAAGAAGTCGTAGCAAGAGGCCGCGCCGACGGAGAGATCATCGAGGGGAAGGTCGAGAGTACCGTCGGCGGCAGGCTCGTTGAGGTTGGCAGGCATCTGGGCACGGGGCAGGTCGAGCTCATCCCAAATCTGGTTGAGCGCGAAAATGAGATGGTCCATCATCTCCGGGGTGTGAACAGGGGCCGGGGTGATGCGGAGACGCTCCGTGCCGCGGGGTACCGTGGGGTAGTTGATGGGCTGGAGGTAGATGCCGTACTCGTTGAGAAGTTTATCGGTGACCTGCTTGACCTTGATGGAGTCACCGACAAGGACAGGAGTTACATGAGAGACGGTGGGGAGCATGGGAAAGCCGTTTGCGCGAAGACGCGCCTGGAACATGCGCGCGTTCTTATGCATGGCGACGCGCTCGTCGTTGGACTCGCGGAGGTGGCGGATCGACGTGAGAGCCGCAGCCGCGACGGGGGGAGGGATGGCTGTGGTAAAAATGAAGCCCGGGCACACGGAGCGCATGGCATCAATGAAGGAGGCCGAGCCGGTGACGTAGCCACCAACGACACCAAAGGCCTTGCCCAGGGTGCCTGAGATGATGTCGATGCCGTCCTCGACGCCATCACGCTGGGCGACACCTCCGCCTTGATTGCCGTACATGCCCACAGCGTGAACCTCGTCGTTAAAGGTGAGCGCGTTGTAGCGCTTGGCCAGGTAGGCGATGTCGCTAATGGGCGCGACTGTGCCCTCCATGGAGTTTACGCTCTCGAAAGCAATGACCTTGTTCTTTTCGTACGGAAGCTCGCGAAGCAGGGACTCGAGGTGATCGAGATCATTGTGACGGTAGATCTTGCGGGCCCAGGTTCCGTTGCGAATGCCCTGGATCATGCTTGCGTGGTTGAACTGGTCCGAAAGAAGAATCGAATCCGGAAGCATCTTGGACATGGTGGTGAGCGTAGTCTCGTTGGCCACGAAGCAGCTCGAGAAGACGAGGGCGGCCTCCTTGTTGTGAAGAGCGGCGAGCTCCTCCTCAAGCAGGACGTGGTAGTGGTTGGTGCCGCTGATGTTGCGGGTACCGCCGGCGCCGGCGCCGGTTTCGCGCGCGGCCTTGACCATGGCCTCGACGACCTTGGGGTTTTGGCCCATGGCCAGGTAGTCATTGGAGCACCATCCGGTGATGGTCATGGGTTCGCCAGTCTTGGCGTTGTGGCAGGTGGCCACGGGGAATTGTCCGGCCTTGCGCTCGAGGTCGGCAAAGACGCGGTAGCGTCCTTCGCGCTTGACCTTTTCAACCTCACCAGCGAAGAGGGCGTTGTAGCGCTGCTGGGGCTCGACCTTGGCGGGGGCGGGGGCGGGGGCGGCAGCAACAGCAGGCTTGGCCTCGGGAACGGCGTGCTTGCTGCATGCCTGGCTCACGGCCTGGGCCGACTTGCAGGGGCATCCCTCGCAGGGCTGGGCGGGCGCCTGCATCGTGGCGGCCTCGGGGCCGACCTCGGTGCCCATGACCTTGGCCATGTGGGGGCAGAGCGAGGCGGCGCCACGCATGACATCCTGGTTCTTGATGGTCTTATCGCTAAGTGCGCCGCTCTTGATGAACGGGCACTTGGTGATCACCTGCGAGGCTGCGCGCTGCATCTTGACGTGCTCGGCTTAACTCGGTACGCTTCGCTTCGCGACGAGCGTGTAAATGAACAAATGGACGGACGCAAGGTCGGAGGTCGCCGAGGCTGGCTTGCTTGCTTGCCTGCTTGCTTGCGCGTCTGCTGCGTGCAGGCCGGCACTGCGAGCTCGCGTGCGTGCTCGCGTGCGTGCGTGCGGGCGGGCTCGGGGTCTGCTACCGCTCGGGTCGGCGCGAGGAGGTCGAGTCGAGGCGGGCGATAGCGGACTGGCCGGCGCAGTGCTGCGCTGCGCCTTCCCCTCCTTCCTCCCTTCCCTCCTTCCCTCCTCTCTCCCTCTCTGTCTCCCTCTCCCTCTCTCTCTCTCTCTGCGTCTCGTTGCCCCCTGCCTGCTTCAGTGTTCGCGCATGGCGGCGCCACAAAGTCGGAGCCGGTGGGCCGCACTTGCAGCGGCGGCGCGCAAGTGCAGAATGGCCGCGGGCAAGTGCAGAATGGCCGCGCGCAAGTGGGCCTCCGCCGCAGGGCGCAACGTGGAAACCCCGAGCGAGGCGTGGTAGTAAAGTATACGTCGTACTACTACAGTACTATACGTATAAAGCAAAGGCAAAGTCGGGTTAAAAAAGGAAGGAAAGCGATGCGGACCTCCTGGAAATCCCGGTCGGCGTCTGCCCCCACGAGTCGCAGCGCTGCGAGAAGGCGGGGCGCCATGCATGCGAGCGTGCGCCGTGCCTGGCCGCGGGGCGCCGGCCACGGTCGACGTCGGCCGGCGCAGAAGCGGGTGAGGATAGCGAGGCCGAGCGCAGCAGCAGGCGTAGGCGCTGGTGGTGACAGTGACACTGTGGCGGGGCGAGGCGCAGGACGCCGGCCTGCCACGAGCTCACCACACTGCACTTAAAGCAGAGGCACTTAATTCGACGAAGACGGTATTTACTACACGAGGCAGGCAGGGGGACGCACTGCGG
>KN805453.1:93747-121206 GCA_000818945.1 Schizochytrium sp. CCTCC M209059
CGGCGAGGCCTCGGAGGGAGGCCGCGAAGGGAGGGGGGCAGCGGGAGGGGGGGCAGCGTGAGAGTCTTGGGAGGGGGAGACGGCAAGTAGGGAATGGGCGGCGCGCAAGTGGAGAATGGGCGGCAGGCAAAGTGCCGGAGTGGCTGCAGGAAGGCCCGCCGGGGAAATAAATAGACAAAGTCTGGCCTCTCTCGCGGAGGGAGGAGGCCTCCACGCTTATCGATAACGCGAGGAGTCGAGGCGGAGAGCGCTCGTTGCTCCTCCTCACGAGCGAGGCCGCCTTCCTCGCCCGCGATGCGACGCGGATGCGACGCGATGCGATGTCCAGACGCTGCTGCAGCTGCGCCTCGCGGGGCTGTATGTATGTGGCGCACCGCAGCTGCAGTCGGCGGCGAGGATTTCAGCCGGCAAGGGTGTATGTAGTGTTTCGCGTGGGTGGGGCCTAGGGTCGAGGTGCGTGAAGGAAAGTGAAACTCGTATCTTTGATTTTGCTCCCTTGCCATTTGGTTGCTATTTTTTCTTTTCCCGGTCACTTTTGCCGGTCTGGGAGAAAAGCAAGATATCGTGCACGGTATCGGAGCTGTTCAAGTTGCGCGCGGCACGTGCACGGTGCGACGGGACGCAGAGGGCCGAGTTACACGTACGTAGATAGTCCCGGCGTCTGCAATCGCATGTCGCTGGTCCTGATCCCGATTGCGAGCGTGGCGCATGTCTGCGTGTAGCTGTAGCTCACACCTGGATGGCTGAAGTACTTACCTGCCTCGCCTTGCGTCGTAGTATGGTAGTCCCACGAGATTAGGGCGAGGTCACTGCCGTGGGACGGACGGACCAAGAAGGCGCTGCGTTGCGACGTGCCCGGAAGAGGTAGCTTGCAGCGACAGCGACAGCGACGTGCGTTGGGCTCAAGACTCGTGGATGGAGGGAGCTTGGTGACTTGATTCATGAGATGAGTGAGAGAGCAGCGCTCGACGTTTTGTTTGATTGTACTACACGTTTCAACAAGAGGAGGAGGTGGTTGCCTGAACTGGTTGATCGGCGATTGAAAAGCAAGGCATGAAATGCACGGCTATGCAATGCTATGCAATGCAATGCGATGCTTTGCTTTTTTTCCAAAAATCTTCTTGATTCATTTATTAGTTTGGCGACAATACACGCACGACAAACGCAAGCTTCTTGTCATGGTCGATGTGAATGGAAAAAAAAGAAAAAGAATTAATTGTTGGCAAGTGGAAATAGTAGCGAGGAAAGAAAAACTAGGGCCTAGGCCTAGTTGCAGGTTCTGCTCAAACTCAGACCCACACAATGGGAGGGATCAATCGCAAGATCAATCGAACTTGTACGTAGACCAGCCCTGAAGGTTCTCAGCAAAGAGTGTGCTCTTGTTGCCCGCGACCGCGACGCAGCCCGGATGACCGCCCGATTCCGGACCCGCGAGGAAGAGATCCGTGTTGCCAGCGAACTCGCCGAGATGACGGTTCGCAACGTCGACGAGCTTGGACTTGGACAGCTCAAAGAATCGCGCGCGGTTCTCAAGACGCGCCTCCAGAGATACACCATGCACAAAAGGCCCCGTACCCTTGGTACTCACGCTCTGAGGCGCGTCAAGGCTGCCAAAGACGGACAAAATGGCCTCTTCCACGTCGCGCTCCGAGAATTTGGCGCCGTCGCACATCCACTGCAATGCCTCGGCAAAAACCCGCAAGGTGTCCTCGGCGTTCGGATCATAGTACGAGTGCATCATGAAAAGACCCCCAAGATCGTGCGCGGCACCGCCGCCGTAGGCGCCACCCTGCTCACGAATGCGCTGGTGCAGAAAGTTGCTCGAGGCAACTTGCGCCAGCACCATCATGGCAGCGTCGTCCGGGTGGCCCCAGCACACTTCGGTGGGCAGCGCGGCCGTGCAGTTGTGGACCGAGATGGAAAGCGGAATGTAAGTGGCATCCATGGCGGTCCGGGCCTCGATCGAGGCAAGCATGCCCGCAGCAGGCCCGCCCTGAGTCAGACCTGCGTCCACCGCGGCGCCATTGTGGTCCTGAAGACGGCCCCACAGACCATCCAGCGAGGCGCGCACCGCAGACTCGTCAATCTCCGTGCCGCCAGCGACCACATTCATGGTCATGGCCTCTTCGCGGAAAACAGCACGAAGCAGCGCCTGAAGACGATCCACTGTTCCCCGCGGATCGGCGACGCAGCGCTGGAGCAAAGCAACCTGGCTCAGGCCGGCAAGCGCCTCCCGCTTGGCGTGCTCGCCGCCGAGCGAGGCGAGCGACCAACGACGCGCATAGCCGAGAGCATCATTGGAAAGTCCCGAGGTGGCGGCGTTCAGGCTTGTGGCGAGAATGCTCTCCACGTGGTGAAGGTTGCCACCAAAATCCGACGTCGTGAGCATGTCACCCACGAGGTCAATCGTGCGGTCCAAATTGCGCGCCAAAGCCCGCGACGAGACAGAGACACACTCGCGGTAGCGCGTGAGGCCGCGCGCCGACTCGAGAAGACGGTGATTCGAGGGCTCGAGCGCAGCGGCCTCTGCGCCTTGACCGTACCATGAGAGCACGGGCGAAGCCACGCCCACGCCGCCACAGGCAAGGTTGAGATCCACGCTGAGCTCTTGGTACGAGTGCGAGGCCGTGTCCACGTTGCCAATCAGAGTGCCAAGCAGGGGAAGCAGCGGCTTGAGGTCCGCAGGAACGTCCGAAGTGTCAAAGAGCGTACGAAAGTAGACGACGCCATTCGTCTTTTGGTCCTCGACCCAGGTCAGATTGCGGCCGCGTGGGGTCGATGCGTCGACCGAGATCATCTCCTGCGGAATGCGCGGAATGTCGTCCACCGACAGCGTTGGCAGGCACGAGACGTCCTGCTCGGCGGCCTGGATCTCTTGCAGCTCGGCCGCAACGCTATCCATCTTTTCCCACTCGTCGGCGCTGAGACCCTTGGCGATCTCTGCAAGGGCCTCGCGCTCCTGTTCTTCGAGCTTTTGCGTATACGACTCGTCGGGCTTCATGATAAAGGTCGTGATGTCGTCGCGCAGCTCAAGGTCGCCCGAGCCGTCCGCTTTGGGTTGCAAAAAGAAGCGCGTCACGGCATCTTGCCAAAAATTGGGGTTGGCGTCCAGCTCGGACTGGAGACGCTCCATCTTGGCGTCTACCGTCATGCTCTCGTTGATGGCGCGCATGAGGTCGCCCTCGGCAAAGGGCGCATGCGCAAAGGCGTTCGAGACGGCGTACATGACCATGAGACCAAAGTTTGTTCGCGGCTGCTTCATGGCCAGCTCAGTCTGGTGCTGGATGGCCTCGACACGTCGCGGATCGAAACCTTCCCGCGCGACGCGCACCAATGACTCTTCAATGGTAGAGCGAATGCGCGCAAGGTCTTCGGGCTTGTCCGAGACACCCTGAACGCCAATACTGACAAAGGGATGCATGGTGGATCCGTCGTAGCCCGTGCCCGGCGCGTAGTCAGGCGCCAGTTGCGAGTCCACGAGCGCTGCGTAAAGCGGCGCGCTCGCGCCATCGAGCAGGAGCGAGGACAGCACACGGCCCACAAGGTTCTGGTACTCTTCGTCGTGACGGTCTTGCTCCAGGGGCCGCGAGATGGCGACCTTGGCCTGGCGATCCAGAGGGGTCATGACCTCTGCCGGGCCCGTGACGATGACCTCGGGCTCGACCTTGGCATGGTCGATGCGCGAGGTGGCCAAGGCCTGGCGCACGTCAAAGGCGTCCTGCGAAAAGTCGAAGCGCGAGAGAGCGCTCTTATTGATGCGCTCGAGGTGCGGTTCAAGCGGAAGGTCGCCGTATGTGAAGAAGATGGCGTTGCTCGGATGGTAGTGCACGCGATGAAAGTTGACAAGATCCTGATGCGTGAGTCTGGCGATGGACGTTGGCTCGCCACCGCTAATGTTGGCATAGGTCGTCCCTGGAAGCGTGGCCTGCTGGAGGCGGTAGTGGTAGAGCGTGGCGGCGTCTCCGAGTGTACCCTTCATTTCGTTGTAGACGATGCCAGTCCGCACAATGCGGCTCGGGTCTTCCGGGTCGCGCTCGAGACGGTGGCCCTCTTGCAAAAAGTCCATTTTGTCGAGTCGCGGGAAAAGCGTCGCGTCAAGGTAGACGTCCATGAGGTTGGCAAAGTCTCTTTCGTTGAGCGTCGCGAACGGGTACATGGTGTGATCGCTGGCCGTCATGGCGTTCATAAAGGTATTGAGGCTGCGCTTGATCATGTTGAAGAACGGATCGCGCACGGGGAAGCGCTCCGAGCCGCAAAGCACCGTGTGTTCGAGAATGTGCGGCAGGCCCGTGGAGTCTTGGGCTGGGGTGCGAAAGGCCACGCTAAAGACATTGTTGGTGTCGTCGCAGGCCACGTGGAGGTGGCGCGCCGCGGTGCGTTCGTGCTCAAGGTGGTAGGCCACCACGTCGAACTCGGGCACGGGGCAGACCTCCTTGACCTCGAAGCCGTGCATCTTGCCGCCCACCTGCAGCCACGCCGGTGCCGCGGCGCGGGCGGCGCCCCGCTGCGCGACCGCTGTGCTCATGCCGCGGCGCGCCGCCATGGCGCCCGCGCTCGTTACGGCGCTCAAGCGCAAGTTCCTCGCCATCGGTCGATCGTGCTCTGCCCGGGCGTCTGTCTCGCTCGCTCACAGGCTATCCATTAAATGCATGCTATGCCCAACAACAACAACATCAAGAGCAAGAGTATAGTAACCTGACAACAACCAACAACTTATTAAAATAAAAAAGTTAGCAAGCGACGACAGGCGAGAGTTGTAAAACTATGTCAAGCCTGCATGGCGCCGAGGTCCGGCACGACAAACTTGCCTTCTGGGAAAGACCAAGAGCAATTTGAGATTGAGGATCGCGCCGCGCGCGAGGAGCAGGCGCGAACGCGCGCGAGGAACTGGCGTCAAAATCGATGCGCTTGCTCGTCGCTGCGATCTCGATGACGGCAAGCTTGGTTCTGACGCGGACCTTGTGCTGCCCTGCAGAAGAAGCGTCGGTGCGCAGGGACGCCGAGCAGAGCCACGGGTTCGAAGCGCTCGCGAGCTGGGTACGCGAGCACGATGGCCGCGTAGACCGACGGCTAGCGCTGGAGCACGATGCGGCGAGCGGGACACGCGGGATCGTGGCGAGCGCAGATATTGAGGCCAATACCGAGATCCTCGTGGTGCCGTGGAAACTCGTTATTGGGGGGTCTGGCGAGGCTTCACGCCTCGGTACGGACGATGACGACGCGAAAAGAATCTGCGCGCTCATTGACGCGTATGAGCACATTCTGGCCACGGCGGATCCATGGTATGCTCCATATGTGCGCATGGACGGAAGCATGCGCGGATTGCCGCAACCAATGCTCTGGAGCGACGCAGCTTTGGAGGCCTTGCAAGGTTTACCCCCGCAAGATTGTAAACGACACGTCCAGTGGTACATTCGGACCTGCCTCTCTGGCGAAAGACCACAAGAAGGCTTGCAAGAGTCTCAACTGCACGCTCTTGTAAGCTTTATCACGCGCTCTAGCGACCGCGGCCTCATCCCCGTGTATGATCTTTTCAATCATCACAATGGCTTGCGTAATGTCGCAATCGATGCGCGCGAGGACAATGTAGCTCTCGTTACCCTGCAAAAGGTGACTGCCGGCGAGCAGCTGTACAATAGCTATGGTGAAGGCTGGTCGCATGAACTTTTCCGTGATTATGGATTTGTCGAACCCTGGCCGCAGCTTTGGGGCATTGGCGACAACCTGCGCTACTATTTTTTGCTCTTTCCCGACAATGTCGTTGAGATCATGCCAGAGAGAATCTCAATGCAGGATTGGCGAGGGCGTACTCTAGCCGAGCGCAGTGCCGCAGCCGCGGCGCGGACAGCTTCCTTTTCCAGGGAGCAGCTTGCAGAATTTGCCGGTGCTGCGAGGGCTTATCTCCAAAGCTTGCCTACGACGGCAGACGAGGACGAGGCTTTGCTTTCATCGTTTACCGCGTCTTCTTTCCCGAATGTGAACCAGAGTCATACATTTGGAAACGAAACGATGCTTCATTTGGCCATTGACTACCGACGCACATACAAGCGTGCCATAGAAACCGCGATGACTGTCGCAATGAGGGGTATGTTTGACAATTCTCGAGATGAGCTCTGAATAATAAGAACACATCATCATCATCGCAATACAGCAAAACGTATAACTTCATTTGGTCATTGATTACCGACGCGCATACAAGCGTGCCATAGAAATCGCGATGAGGGGTGTGCTTGACAATTCTCGAGATGAGCTCTGAATAATAGGAACAAATCATCATCATCGCAAAACAGCAAAACGTATAACTTCATTTGGCCATTGACTACCGACGCGCATATAAGCGTGCTATAGAAATCGCGATGACTGTCGCGATGAGGGGTGTGCTTGACAATTCTCGAGATGAGCTCTGAATAATAAGAACAAATCATCATCATCGCAAAACAGCAAAACGTATAACTTCATTTGGCCATTGACTACCGACGCGCATACAAGCGTGCTATAGAAATCGCGATGACTGTCGCGATGAGGGGTGTGCTTGACAATTCTCGAGATGAGCTCTGAATAATAAGAATAAATCATCATCATCGCAAAACAGCAAAACGTATACGATGACCTGATTCATCTTGATGCCCCCTTGAGGACATAGAACAACAAGGCTTTCTTTACATGGACGACCAGGAGGCGTCAAGCAAAGCTTCCTTTCGTTATCACAAATCCTTTCCTTCCTCCTCCTCCTCCTCCTCCTCCTCGTCCTCGGACGCCCGTTGTGTTCGTCGTCATTTTGTTCTTTTGTTTGTAAAAAGTCTTCTTACTCGACACGATAATTTCTGCTTTTAGCTCTAGAGAGAAGGGGTACAAAAATGCTGCTGCGATGACTCGCATCGGCCACGCTTTCTTTTTTCCAAAGAAAGAGAATGCCAAAGTTGAAACGGCCGAACGCCCAGCCGAAAGAAGGGAATAGAAGCTTCGGGCGACGTACTCCATTTTTTTCTTTTTCTTTTTTGCAGAGGTAGACAAAGCAAGATAAGACAAAGACACTTATGCCTCTTGCGCCACCGCCGAAGTGGAGGAAAGAAGTGGCATGTGCTTGATGGGTATCTCAAAGGTCTTGCCGGTGTCGACATTCTCCGCAAGAAGAGCGCCTTCCAAAGACCCACTTCTCGTGGTGAGTTCGGCACCACTAACATATTCAAAGACCTGTCCACTATCGTTGGCCATATTGATGAGTTCAGGTTTGAGACCAACGACGCCATCGGCGAAGCGCTCAACCTCTGCCTCGATTTCGCCCTCCTCATTCCGGAAAATCCAATGGCGACCCAGGATCCTGTATGTTGTCATGGGATCCGGGCCAATGTTGCAAAGCCGGACGCGGTAGAGGAACCAGGAAGAGCCTGGAATGTTGGAGGTATTCGTTGCTGTCAACTCGAGGCGGACGCCCTCCTCGGTGGTGTGGACCTGGGACGCGCGAGCCATGCGCCAAAAGGATGGCAAGGACTGCAAGACTCGCGTCGAGCGCTCCATAACCTCGAGGCCTGCATCAATGTTTTTGAAGTGCATGTGCGCGAGTTTGACGAGGTCGTGGTAGTTGACGGGCGGATCGTCATTCTTGGATGTGAGATCATTCGCCCATTCCGCGACAATGTCATGATCGAGGGCCATCTTGTCCTGCCAGAGCTCGACCCGGTCCTGCAGCGTCGGCGTGCGAAAGAGCATACGGCCCGTGCCAAAGTGGTCCTCTGCAATCGGGTCCGGGATAAGCACGGGCGTAAGCTTCGCCCAGCCCCCGGTCCCGCTGTGCCGGAGATCACGCACGATGAGCCTGTACATTGTCGAGGCGAGGTTCATGGTGCTGCCGCCTTGAAGCTTACTCACGTGCTCCTTTACGTAGTCGCGTTCGTTCGTGTGCGCTTTTGTGCGTGCGAACGTGCCACGCCGAGCTCGTCTCGGTCCTGCGCGCTGACCCCCTGCTCGTCCGTTTGCTCCCGTTTGGCGGACGGTCGCGGGCTGGGAAGGACTCTGTTCCTGCTGGTGCTAAAGCGATCTTGCGAATGATCCGATCGCGTTCGTACGTATCTCTCTCTTTCTCTCTCTCTCTCTCTCTCGCTTGCCCCTCTCCTCTTACTTGCACTTGCTCGCGCGCGCGGTCGGGGTGACGCCCCGTAGCGATACAAGCGCGGGGAGTGGAGTGGGCTCGCGCGTCGTGCAGGCAGGCGTGCGTGTATTCGAGGGCGATGATTCTGGTTTGCCTGAGGGCAATCTGGGTCGATGCACAGAGGCTCGTCGATGAAACAATGGGTCATTGAATGATTCGTTGATTCATTGACAGACGTCAATCACCTAAATGAATCTGTCAGCCTATGAATGAATGATACCAACCAGTTGGTGAGGGGGGTGCGGGTGTAGGTAATTAATTGCACCTCATCACCGACTCTTGTGAAACACCTGACCTAACCTAGGCTTACAATCGACCAGGGATGGGCGGTCCGGATAGGGCATCATGAAGGCGACAATGAAATGAGGAGGTGCTACAGGATCGGACGCCCAAGTCGTACAAGATGAATAAGAAGCTGCGAATACACTAAAGGGTTTGCTCGTCGCGTGGTCGGCACACTGCGGGTCGTTAGAATTCAGGACCACTTGTACGTGGTGGCTGTCTGCTGCCACAGCTCGCAGTCGCAGTCGAGCTGTGGCGGAGCACAAGGATTTGGGAAAAAGGATGAAAACCGAACTGCTCGATGGGGCCTCTTCGCTTGGCCACATGGCTTTTCCCAATAAAATGGAGCGTGAAAGAGACAATGAAATAATGATTGTAATTTATCACAATAACCATTGGTCCAGCTGGGCGAGTCATGCATCGATGAAAAGGGGCGGTTGTAGCGCACGCGGACGTCGTCGTTCGCGTGGCATATTACGTACGTGGAGGAGTACAGGAGGACTTTTTATTTTTAAAAAGATTAATTTTGGGGGAAAATAAAAGCAACTCGAGTCGGTTTCGTAAAAGGACTCGTGATTAGGCGCGAAATGGCTCGACGCGGTGCACAAGACTTCCTTTCTTCACCCAAATCTGACTGCACGAAAGACTAGAGCCCGTATCGGTGACGAGGACGGAAAGGTCTTCCTTTCGACCGATGTCACGCGTCCGCACCTCGATGTAGGTACTCGGGTAGCTAATGGAAGCCGCCGAAGAAGGCATGCTGAGCGTCTCTGGCTCGTAAATATAAGTGACCTCGCCGCGAGACCGCACATGGCCCGTAAAGCACGTGTGCGTGGTATGGATCGCTGTCGTCAGCCTAGGATCTGTTAAACTCGTGGACGAAGTCGGGGCCGTCGCAGCAGCCGCCGCGCTAGCAGCTGCGTGCGGATTCGACCACAGCTCCGCAGCCACGAGGTCTCCTTTTGTCCGCGTAACGCGGCTGGAAAGAGGTCTCGCGCCTCGCGTCGCGGACGCCGCGGAGACTTTTCCCCAGAGGCCGCGCTGCATGGCGGTCAACATCTCCGTCGTCGCCGCTGCTCTCCTCGCTGCAGCAAACAAAGAGGATTGGCTTGGCCCTCCGCGTCTCGAGCTGTCGCGCCCCTCGGCGTGTCTCTCTCGCGCGCGCGTCGCTCGCTCGTGGCGTCGCTCGTGGCGCGTTGTGCTATATATAGTATACCTGGATTGCTTTGGCAGCTTTTCGAACTGGCAAGTATACCTCATCTCATCTTACTACGTACACCGCCGCCTCCGTCACTCAATCAAACTCTCCGCCTCTGCGCACTTGTCCCCGCGCTTAACCCACTTTGAACAAGTTGTCTGTCTACCTTGCGAGGGACGCAGGCTCCTCGTCTCGTTCTGCTCCGTTCTTCTCTCGAACCCGTTTCGAGTTCCGTATCTGTTCTGCATTTGGTCCGTATACCGCGAGTGGAGCCGGCGCGGATAGGCGACTAGCAGCCGCGGAGAGAGCGAGTGTGAAGGCCGGGCTGCCGGACTTGGACAGTGCCAGCCAGGGACGATGAGATGACATGAGGAGGAGGAGGAGCGACAGACAGCACGATCCGCGGCAGCTCGAAGCCAGAAAGAAGCAGCGCCGCGCTCGCGAGCAGAGGCGCTCGCGCGCAGACTCGCTCGCGAGCAGAGGCGCGCAGAGCGGAAACCGGAGACCGCGCCGGAGGCGTCGCGGGGCCGGCCGGGGCGACGCGGGGAAGATGATGGCGGCGAGGCTGGCCGTCGCGAACGGCGCGCGCGGGGCGCCGCCTCGCGCGGCGGGTCGTGCGCGGTGGATACGGGGACCGTCGAGCGCGGACTTGCGCCTGGAGTCGTGCCTGGCGAGAGCGAGCGTGGGAAATGACGAGGACAGGAAGTGCCAGGTGCGGCAGCAGGCAGGGTGGACCCGCATGGGGACGCCGTTTCGGACCGCCAGCATGAGCACGGGGATCCCCAAGGAAGAACCACGGCTGCTGGAGCAGATCAAGGAGTTTTACGATCGCGCCAGCGATCTCTTGGATTTGGACGAGGGCGAGCTAGAGCTCATCAAAGGCTGCGACGCGGCCCTGCGTGTGACCTTTCCGTTCAAGCGCAAAGACGGCACGATTGTAGTGATTCAGGGGTACCGCGCGCATCATAGCCGACACCGGCTTCCCGTAAAGGGCGGCATGCGTTTTTCATCGAGCGTGGACTTGCAAGAGGTCGAGGCGATGGCCTCGCTCATGACGCTAAAATGCGCCGTCGTGGACGTGCCCTTTGGCGGTGGCAAAGGCGGTATCCGCATCAACCCGAGCGACTACACGGAAAAGGAACTGGAGCGCATCGTGCGTAGATTCACGACAGAGTTGGCGAAAAAGTCCTTTATCGGCCCTGGGCGTGACGTCCCTGGTCCTGATCTTGGCACGGGATCTCGGGAAATGAGCTGGATGGCCGACACGTACGTCAAGCTCTTTGCCGGAACAGACATTCACGCCAATGGCGTGGTCACGGGCAAGCCTTTGAGCATGGGTGGCATTGAGGGCCGCACCGAGGCGACCGGTTTGGGTGTGTACTATTCTGTACGGGAATTTATGAGCGACAAGAGCATCATGGAGCAGGCAGGTCTGGGCGACAGCGTCGGCACAAATCTGGTGGGGCGCAGCTTCATCTTGCAAGGGTTCGGAAAGGTGGGCTATCATGCAGCGCTGTACATTAGTCGCGCCGGCGGGAGGATTGTAGGTGTGAGCGACCGCAAGTGCGGCATTTTACGCTGGGGCGGCATCGATCCTGAGGCGCTCAAACAGCACAAGGACGCCCACGGAAGCGTGGACGGCGCCTTTGCCGACGATGACCTCGACGCCGTGTACCGCGGCTCCGACGTGAGCAAGCTTTTGGAGGAGGCTTGCGATGTTTTAGTGCTCGCGGCCTTTCAGCAGCAGATCCATGTCCAGAACGCTTCGCGCATCAAGGCGCGTATCATTGTGGAGGCGGCTAACGGGCCAGTGACACCGTATGCGGAGGAGATCCTGGAGCGGCGGGCTGACGGCGCTGCTGTCATCATCCCCGATGTTGTGGCAAGCGCGGGCGGCTTGACGGTGTCCTACTTTGAGTGGCTCAAGTCGCTTTCGAATGTGCGTTTTGGCCGTCTCACGAAGAAGTGGGAAGAGCGAAGCAAACTTGTCATGCTTGAGGCCTGGGAAGACATTGGCGGCTCGGTGGACGCAGAGAAGCGTCATCGTGTTTTGCAAGGCCCCTCGGAGCGCGATATTGTATTTTCCGGCCTTGCCGACAGCATGATTGTCGCTGCACAGGACACCATTGAAACCTCGAAGCGGCTCAACTGCTCGCTTCGCCAGGCGGCCTATGTGAACAGCATTGCCAAGATTCACGAGAGTATGAAGCATGCTGGCTTGCTTCTGGCATGAGAGGAAATTTTTTTCCAATCATCCCATCTTTACCGATGTTGCTTGGGAGATGGATGAATGCTTGGATGGATGACGGATGAATGCTTGAATGGATGGATAGATTTGCAAGCAAATGTTGTCCTCGTCTTCACTATAATTTCGCGGAGCTTTGATCATGTTTATCCCTTTTTGTTTTGTTTTGTTTTGTTTTGTTGGCCATAAGGGCGTCCCTACATCTTGCCGAGCAATCACGAACCAAAAAAAGAAAAGAAAGAAAAGAAAGAAATGAAAGAAATGAAAGAAAGAAAGAAAAGAAAGAAAGAAAGAAAGAAAGAAAGAAAGAAAGAAAGAAAGAAAGAAAGAAAGAAAGAAAGAAAGAAAGAAAGAAAGAAAGAAAGAAAGAAAGAAAGAAAGAAAGAAAGAAAGAAAGAAAGAAAGAAAGAAAGAAAGAAAGAAAGAAAGAAAGAAAGAAAGAAAGAAAGAAAGAAAGAAAGAAAGAAAGAAAGAAAGAAAGAAAGAAAGAAAGAAAGAAAGAAAGAAAGAAAGAAAGAAAGAAAGAAAGAAAGAAAGAAAGAAAGAAAGAAAGAAAGAAAGAAAGAAAGAAAGAAAGAAGAAAAGAAAGAAAGAAAGAAAGAAAAGAAAAAACACCCAACCACCACTTGCAAGAAGCGATCCTACGCTGACAAACAAACCACGGAACCCAGCGATCGGAGCACGGCGCTGTGGCGCGCTCGAATCACAGAGGATGGCGCAGCAGCGCAACAGCGGCAACACGCAGCAGAGTGAGCAGACGGTACGTAGCGCGCCCGCGTTCCGTGCGACGCTGGGAAGCGCGCAGGTGCTGTACACGACCCTTCGAGGCATTTCAAATGGCAAGAAGGATCAGCACGCAACGTGCGAACTGGACGCACAGGGCCTGCAGTTCGTGGTGACGGACAAGTCGCTGGCAGCACAGGGCCTGGCAAACCTGAGCAGCAAGCTATTCGAGGTCTGGGATTTGTGCGGCAATGGTTCATTGCGATTTCGCGTGAACCTGACGGTTCTGCTGCAGTGTTTGGGAATCCTTGGCAAGGAACTCACGGACACCATGCTCAAACTCTCGTACCATGACGACGAAGAATGCTTTAATCTCCACTTGGTCGAGGGACGTGTGGTGACCGAGTGCAAGATTCGCACGCTCTTTGACGAGCTTCGCGCCGATGGGCCCGTTGAAATTGACAACGACGAACATGCGAGCATGAACGATGACGACAATGACGATGACGGCGACAACGATGATGGTAACGACGCGGTGCGAAGATCGTTGCGGGCGGGGGCACGCGGCGCGCGTGCTGACTTTCAAGCCGACTTTCGAAGCGCTGCAACGGTGAACCGCATGGTGGTCAAGTCCGCGCAGCTCCGCGACGCTTTTGCGGAACTTGGCGAGCTGACGGGCGCTGCAACGGTGGCTGTCCTCATGTCTCCGAACAAACCATTTTTTCGCCTTTCTGCAGACGGCCAGCTCGCGAGCTGCAGCGTAGATTTCCCGCAGGGTGACGAGTCGTTTTCCAGCATGAAGTGCGAGGAACACATGGTCCGGACTTACCGCGCCTCGCTGCTCCAACTCGCAGGCCGAGCGCTCCCTTTTGCAGATAAGACATTTGTTCGCATGAACAAGCATGGTACGCTTGGGCTCCAGCATCTCATTCAGCAGAGCGATGGTGTCAAGTCTTATGTTGAGTTTTATGTGCTATCCGACGCTGGCGATGCTAGTCATCTCGACCAAGACCACGACAACGGTGAAGATGAACATGGCGGCCTCACCCACCCGTATGATGATGCATACGGTGCCGGCGAGCAGCCTGCTAGTCCTGCTGATAGTGACCAAGGCTTTGAAGCATCGACGGAGGCGGCGGATCCATCGCAAGCTTCTGCCTTCTCGTCCACGCACAGTATTTACTAAAAATAGGCCTATCCTTTACGTTTGTTCAACGTTTGTTTTTTTCATTACTTCTCTTCTCCACTTTGGCCATCATCAATCAACTTGAAAGTTTTTTTTTTTTAATCGAAACACCAAGATGAAAAATCACACAAAACGGGGCAAACGAACGTAATGACAATAGGAAAAAAGAGAAATTTTAACATCTCTCCTTCCACCACTGACAAGAAATAATCAAAGACGGACCAAATTTTCCCACAGAAACAAGGTCAAGACCAAAACTAGCCAATATTCGCAAAAACAAAGAAAAGAAAGGGAAAAAGAGAAGTTAGTTAGACGTTGATGGCGCGCGAGAGGAGCTGCACACGGTTGAGCAGCACGTCGCCCTGTTTGATTACACTTTGGTAGCGCGCGTTGGTCTCATTGGGCTGACTGGTCTCAATGACGCCGCCAACCTTGTCGATCTTGGCGTTAAGACGGTTGGAGGAGATAAAGTGGGAAAGCTCAGTATCGAGAAAGCCGACCGAGACGCCAAAGGACTTGGCCATCGAGCTAATGGTGACGCTCTTGTACGACTCGAGAAACTGCTGGTAGGCCTTGACGCGAACCTCGCGGAAAAACCAGTCCTTATGCTGCGCAATGTAGCGATCTGTACAGAGACGTTGGTTGAGCTTGACGAGAGAGACGAAAAAGCCGCGGTAGTCGCAGTCATGCAAAGTGTTCATGAACTCTTGGAGACTGTCAACCTCGCGAACGACAGAGAGGACCTCTGGGGAGTCGATGATTTGCTTTTTGAATTCCACACGGCCAAGAGCGAGCACACTTGTGACAACCGTGTAAAAGATAAAGGTCTCGTACGTGCAGAGCTCCGTGGAAGTAAAGGTAGCAACGGCTGAAAGAAAGTCCTCGGCAGCCTTTTTAAAGTCGCGCGAGGCCATTGAATAAAGTCCTCGGTAAACCTTGAGACGGTTGCGGCGATCCCAGTCGCCTCCCTTTTCCATGAGACGTTCCGCCTCGTCGAGGTTGGTCTTTGCGAGAGAATAGTCGCCCCAGAAGAAACCCAGAATCACCTTGCGCAAGACAACGTCAATGAGCTGGCCCGTCGACATGGATTTGAGGCCCGCGACCTCGTCGTAGGCAGCGAGTGCCTCCTCCAAAGAGCCCGTCAGGGAGCGGAACTTGGCAAGCTTGAGCTGCGCCTCCATAACCTCGATCTCACCGTGGTTCTCCTCGGCATCAGCCTTGCGGTCCTCGAGAGCATCGAGCTCTTTGGCGTTCGATTTTTCCATGGACTTGACCAGGCTGCTGTCAAGCTTGAGCAGGCCCTGATCGCAGGCAAGTTTGTAGAAAACAACCATGTTGTGGTCCTGAATGCGTTCCATGAGCGCCGATTCTACATCACTCTTGTTGGTCACCAAGCTGTCTGAGCACTCGAGCATGAACTTGAGCTCGGCAACCTCCATGCCTACGTCCTGGCCCTCGTCCTCGTCAGGCGCGGGCCCGCCCGTCGTCGTCGTCGAGGCGACGCCTGCCTTGGCGGGCGCCTGCTCGGCTTGGCCTTCGAGCTCCATCGCGTCCTCCTCGTCGGGCCGCTTCTTCGACTTTTTTTTCAGCATGCGGAACATGGTGGCGGCGAGCTGCCTTGCGCGTGCGGTGCTCCTCCTCCTTGCCTCGTCCGCTTCGTTTCCTCCCTCCGCGCGCGAAAGAGAGAGAGAGAGACAGAGCTCGTCCTCGATCGATCGATCGATCGATCAATCTATCGCGGTCTGAGGCACCGAGCGAAGTTCGCCCAACGGCGACCGCGTCTGGTATTTAGGTTTTACCGATAACAATATGAGAAACATGTTAGCGGACGGAGTCGTTTGCTTGCGCAGCACGGCGAGCGAATGAGCATCGTGCGGCCGATCGGGGTGCCAGGCCCTCTGCTTTTGCAGACACGA
Source organism: Schizochytrium sp. CCTCC M209059 (assembly GCA_000818945.1). Taxonomy (NCBI): domain Eukaryota; class Bigyra; order Thraustochytrida; family Thraustochytriidae; genus Schizochytrium; species Schizochytrium sp. CCTCC M209059. Next base: position 109,447 of record KN805453.1, read on the forward strand.
CAACAGCAACGAAACCCTGGGGCGGGACGCGGGAAGAGAAGGAGGCAGGGAGGACCCGCGAGCGCGCGCGAGCAGAGAGGGTCGAGGCAGGATGGTAGTTAAGGCGGCAAAGACGTTCCTTGCGGCCGTGCTCGTGGTGACGGCCCTGTGCACCAGGTCCATGCAGGCGTGCATGCCGTCGAACAGCGACGGCTCGGTGACGCTTGGGGAGACGACTTTTGTCTGCCTGGTGCGCGACAACGCGGCCTACGCACTTTCCAAGCCGCGCGCAGATCAGTACTCGCGCCTAACGTACGACCAGAGTAAGTTCACTTGCAAAGCTGATGGCAAAAGGACAGCCAGACACATTGAGAGAGAGATTGATCGAGATCAATCGAGATCAATCCATCAATCGACCGACCGAGCGACCGACCGAGCGACCGATCAACCAACTAAGAGAATGACTGACTGACAAACGGATGGATGGACGGATGGATATATGGATGTGCGAAATAGCTTACGAGGAGAACCGCGACAATTGCCAGGAACAACTCTTTCATATTGAAAGCATGGGCGTCCAATCGAGCTTTCGGAAGCGGTATTGTACCGTGGCCGACGATGGCACACTGCTCTTTTTTCCCATCCTGACTGCGATCATCAACGTCGACGAAAACGGGGTCACGGATATTTCTTGGGACGACGGCTGCTACTTTACAGATGGGTCCGTTTCCGAAAGCGTGCAAACATGTGTGGCAAATGCGTATGGTTTCAACACCTCGAGTCCTATTGACAGCGTTCCCGCGCCTTCGCAGGGAAGTGACACTGCGCTCACGCGAGAAGTTTGCGATAGCGAGCCGAATGGCTTTTGCGATCTCGCCGTCTATGTGGCCTGGACCGGAAAGGACTCGAATGGTAACTACTTTGGAAGCTCCGGCCGTCGCTTCAGCGTCTTTCGTGATTACGATCTCCAAATTCAATACGACGCAATGCGACTCTTTCTTCTCAACGAAAAGTGATGCGCTCGCGTCCACGATTTCCCCTGTTACGATTACCAGAATGTGATTTAGGTTTCTTTTTTTTGTTATCTTCATTTCAGCGAGAGAAAGCGGGCTGCTTTTGCTTTTTTTTTTTTCTACGCACAATCTACTCAAATTATGCTGATACTGAAAAGTGGGTTACCCTGCACAATAATCAAAATCATTGTTCTTTCTTAATGTGCACAGACGCGATTTCTTCAACTCTTTTCGTAAAAAAAAAACAAAAAAAAAAGAATAAAACGCAATTGACGCTGCCTTTTCCACTATATGACATTCCAACGCAGCATTTACTATGTATGGTCCGTTTCCTCCGTATGCCGATTCTGTTTTCTCCATACGTAGGCCTGTTCCCACTCCCGACCGAATCGCAAGCGCCAATCACAGTTCCCACGAGCTCAAGGGCCAACCTACCAACCTTTTTTCCTATACTCGATTTATATATATGGCTAGAAATCACTCCTCAACATCAGCCAAGAAATGGCAGCAATTCCGTGTTGGTGTAATGGTAACATCTGACGCTCTCACCGTCAACCCCCGGGTTCGATTCCCGGACATGGAATTTACTTTTTTTTTTATTCTTCGATTAGAATTCTATGTCGATTTTTTTTTTTGGCCAACCAGGACCTTTTCAGCAGCAAGAATCGTCTCACAGTTGATGTGTGGGAATGAAAGTTTTTAATTTATTTAAAGTCTAAAGCGAGCCCCAATAATATCCGGCGTGAGCAGCGGCTGCAGCTTCTTCAGAACCTCTTTGCGCTTGTCACCGCTCTTAATGCGCTTCGTCATATACTGACGGAGACGCTGCGCCCGGACTTTTGCCCAGGCCTCTTGCACTGTCCCAAAGTCGGCATAGTATGGGTCTGCGCTCCGTTTTGACGGGCAATTGGCAACGTGCTGGTGACAGCCTTGGCTACTGTTCCCGGTATCTTTGAGACACCATGCGCAAAAATAGCATGAGCAGTTGTTGCTACACTTGAGCGCACAACACCCATCAAAATCGGCAAAGGCTGCCGAGCAGCGGGGGCACGACATGGTCAAGATCTCATTCTGGATCTTGCGAAGATGATTCTGGGTTTCCGGATCAAGTCCATGATCGCGAAGTGCTTCATCGACGCGCCGCTGGACATCACGTTCGTGCTGCCGTGCCAATTCACGTTCAGTATGCTGGCGCACAATCTTTTGAAGCACCTTGTAGACCTTTTCTGGTACCGCAGCTGCAATGGTACGCCCTGATATGTCGAGATCGCAGTCAGGCGTGATACATTTCATGCTGCCGTTCGCAAGAATTTGCACATGACCGCCAGGTTCCTCTGCAGCTTTGATCGCCTGCTGCAGACATGTTTTGCATGTAAAGTGCGCATCGTCGCAGGCAACGCCCTCAGCGATAGGAAAGGTATCCAAGCAGATCGCGCACGCTACAACCTGGATTGGCTCGACCTGAAAGGCTTGGTGTCGCAAGGCCACTAATGCAGACGGTCGCTCACGTGGATCTCTCGCTGTCAGCCTTGTCGTGAGATTCTGAAGCGCTTGTGACATTTGACAACCCTGGAAAAGCTCCTTGAGCACCATTCCGACCGAATACATGTCCACTGCAGGCTCGACCCTTTCGACATTTGCATTGCGGAGCTCAGGCGCCAAGTATTTGGCGGTCGCTTGCATGGGCTGCGTCATTGTCACGTCGTGCGTTTGAACACCATCAAAATCGCCGAGCACAGGTGAGAGACCTCTGGCAAGAAAGATGTTTTCCGGTTTGATGTCGCAGTGAACGAGATCCCGCGAATGCAAGTCGTGAAGCCCCGAAAGAAGACCGATGGCTATCCTTTTGCGCGTGGCCACGTCTGCGTGCGCGTTGTCCCGGATCCAGGCGAATAAATCTCCACCTGGATAATAGGGCATAATAACACAGCCATGCTGAGCATCCTGCATAAAGGCACCCTCGATGCGAACGACATAGGCCGAGCGCATCTCGGCAAGAGCCTTAACTTGGCGATAAAAGCGGCCGCTCCAAGTGTCATTGGCAAGGTGAAAGGTCTTGAGCACGAGAGTTCGACCATCAGATGCCCGTACTTTCTGCACCATTTTGCCAGGCTTCGACGCGAGCCCAGCAAGGGTTGCAAAGCTCTCTCGCTTGACATGGCTAAGCCAAAGACCAGCCTTTGACAGCTCGCGAGGCACTCCGTCGCTTATTCCGATGCGCTTCAGCCACTCTTGGTCGCCCAGCAATTCTGGATAGTGCACCTTCGCGTGGCGAAGCACACGAGCGCGCTCCTTGCACAGACGCCTGTCCAGCTTGTAGACGCTGCCGATCTTTGCGAGCTCTCTCTGGAGTTTAGGAAGTTTGGCTCGAGCTTCGTTGTCACCGTCGTCTGCATCCTCTTTTGCATCCTCGAGTTCTCGAACGATCCTCTTGCGCTTCTTCCGGGAGTCACGAAGGTCTTGAACAAGCGATTCTGCGCGGTCCGTGTCTGGCATCTTGAGCCCTGGCTCGAGCCTAGAAAGACGATCTTGAAGGTCGTTGATGGTATTCTCCGTGCGAGATACCTTCTCCGCAATGGTTCGCTCGTAAAATGATAAAGTCACAGATAGCGCATGTAGGATACATCTTCGAGGGGCATTTTTCATGGGGTCTTCCGCGCACAATACCTCGAGCTCGGACTGAAACGCAGCCTCTACCGCTTCAATGCTACCCCGGAGCTTGGGCATCTGCTCTGGATGCATGAGCGTCATGTAAAATGTCGGCTGTATGCCTATGTTTGTTGTGCTCGCGTCTAGCGCACGGAGAGAGGCAAGTGAGCGTTCGTGGGCTGCAGAGGTATCATATTGTGTCTCCCATTCTCTGAGTGCTTTGAGCGCAGCTTCTGTCGCTCTTTGTACATTTTCAAAGGTAATTGGTTGCGTCGCACGTTTAACCGGCCCTCGCGCAATGTCTTTCCACAGGGTGTAACAGGTATCCACGACGAGTCGCCTATCAGGATCACATTTAAGTTTGGCAATGTGGTCTTTTACTCCACGAGAGAGAACCTTGCGAATGGACTTTACGAGGTTCTCTCGAATCCTGTTCCGCCTTGATAATTTTTCCGGCGCGTGAGCCACCAACGCCTGAAGATTTTGTAACCTCGTCGCCTGAGTTTGAATGCTTGCAAGAGTCTTGTCAAAGGCCTCGAGATCTTCAAGTGCGTTCTTCCGTGCAAGCTGCTGTATTAATGCCGGGCGCAGCATTTTGTGCAAAACAGGGATACCGCTACCGCGCAGCTTGCGCGCGAAAGCGACCGTTGCGGCGAGTGTCTCGAGATTCGAGTTCTTTCCGCCTTCTGCAAACGCTTCCGCAAAGATCTGACGCTCCTGTGCGCTGACAATTCCAAGCTCCGCTAATCGAGAAAAATCGAGACGACAAGCTTCCTTCAGCGTACGCACTCTTCCTTTGCAAAGTTTTCCCACCAGACTTCGCGATGCGTTGGTTGAAAAACGGGCAAGTGGGAGTGTTTTAAGAAATTCAAGGAATGCCTTGACATTCCTTTTGGCAGAACCATGCGCGAGAGCTTTGTCCACGCCAAGTTCCTCGCAAGAATGACTACCACTTTGCGAGAAGAGATAGACCACCGTTTCCATGCTCGCCTTTTCGTCGCTGGCCTGACAAGCGTACACGAGTGGTGTCATGCCCAGACTGTCGCGTGCATTGATTCGGCAGCCGCTGGCGATCGCACTGCGTACCCTGACCAAAGAGCCTTCTTTGCACGCCTTCATGAGCGGTGTCTGACTCTTCGTGTAGAGCTTACGATTGCGGTGTATAGCAGATGTAATGCGTGCGTTGTCATGCACGAACCTAGATTCGAATCGTATCAGCATTGTCAGTATAATCTGAGCGCAAAGTATGTCATCGTTGTTGTCCACGTACGTGAGTTTTTGTAAAGACGTGTTCTCTATGAGTGCGCTTGCCATCGCCGCGGCGCCAGCTGCGCCGATTACATTGTCCGCTAAGCTAACGAAAAGAGAGAGAACGAGAGGAGCGTCAGTTTCGGAAACGTCGCGACAGTACCGTGCGTCACCCAAGATTGTACATACTCTAATTTCTGGAGAGTTCTGTTCCGGCCAAGAGCACTTGCGAACGCCGTGGCACCTCGGTTGCCAATTTCGTTTCTCGAAAGGCTGTAATCTGTCAGTGTGTAACATTCATCTGGTTTCTTCGCATCTGGACTTACTCGAGTCTCTGCAGTGTGGAATTCCCCGCGAGTGCGTTTGCGAGTAAGATAGCATCTTCATCTCCAATTTTCTTTTGTGAGAGGCTGATCGAGATTATCGTCGACGGTTGAATTAGTTGACATGTTAGTGCTCCTTGCATCGTGCACGCAAACATTCAAGAGAGCTTACTCGAGTTTAGTTTGGCCTTTTGCCATGGCTTCGATCGCATCATGAACCTCTTGATCCATCACCTGCCTCTCGGCTTCAGTCATCGCGCGCGTACACAGCAGAGACTGGATGTCCGAAAAGATGGGGCGGATGGGTGAGCGGGCCACGGCGGAACGCGCGCGCGGGCTCGGGCGCGGGGCAGGCGCGGGGGGCGCGGAGAGGGGCGCGGCGCGATGGGGGGCGGGGTGATGGGGCGCTTGGCGATTGGGCGCTCGGAAATGGCTCGCGCAAAAATTGGGCGTGACGCGCTTATCGGGATCATACGAGTGGCGTCTCATTGCCAGGTCAGTGTAATGCTGTTCCGGCCTTTGCTGCTGGTGCTGGTGCTGGTGCTGGTGCTGGTGCTGATGCTGGTGCTGCCACGTCGCCACCGAGGTGCGCCCGGTCTTCGCGTGCGGTGTTCCTGCTGAGCTCGCAAGAGCTCTCGAATCGGGTTTGCACCCGGCTGCCCCGCGAAGAAAATCCAGCCTGGAGAAAGATCCAGTGATCACGCGTGACCGAGAAGCCACCGTCCGCGACAAGCAGGCGGATGGTCGGACACACGTGATCGTCCGGGAAAGGCAGCTATGAAGAGAGAGCAACCAGGGCACGATTTTGGCAAGTGCAAGGAAGAGAAGAGGACGACGATGAAGACGCGAAGGCGCGAAGGCCTGCTTGCGGACGGGGTGCCAGCGACGCAAGCGAGCCACGCGAGGAGCGGTAGTCCAGAAGGTGACTGCGTTTGGCGAGCTGCGGTAAATGAAAGGCGCGTGGGCTGCAATGGCCACCTTGCGCCGTTCGACGACTCGACCTTGTGAGCCATCAGCAAACAAGGCCAAAGGGAAAGCCGCAGCAGCGTCTTGGGCCTCAACGAGCACTTCAGGTCACCGGCAAACACTCTATCAAGGCAACAACATTTCGAACCTTCTCTCACTGCTTCTACTATTTAAAATCTAAAGTTTTCGCCGACAATATCCGGCGTGAGAAGAGGACGCAATTTGTTCTCGACGCTGGTACGAACGCCTTGGTCTTTGATTTTCTCTGCCATGTAGCGACGAAGGCGCTGCACTCGAAGCCGAGCCCAGGCTTGCTGTACGACAGCAAAGTTGCTATAGAATGGGTCTTCTTCATCATCTGGCTTCGACGCACACTGTGCCACGTGCCGATGGCAAGCATTTGTGTCATCACCTGTGTCCTGCAGACACCATGCGCAAAAGTAGCATGGGCAAGCGGCACATTTGAGAGCGCAGCAGCCGTCAAAGTCAGCAAAAACTGTCGAGCAACGCGGGCACGACATGGCGAGAACCTCATTCTGAATGGTACGAATGTGATTCTGCGTTGTCGGGTCCAGCCCATGCTCGCGGAGCGCTGCGTCGACACGATCTTGGAGCTGGCGCTCTTGCTCGGCTGCGGCGTCTCGCTCGAAATGTGTGCGCACGATGCCGAGCAAAGCTGCAAAGTCTTCGTCTGGAACTGTGGCTGCAATCGAACGTCCAAGGATAACAAGATCACAGTCTGGCGCGACACAGCACATGCTTCCATCCCGGAGCACCTTGACGTGCGATTGAGCCTGAGCAGCAGCGCGTACGGACATGCTCAGGCACTCTTCGCACGTAAAGTGGCCGTCAGCGCAAGAGACGCCCTCACTAACCGGGTAAACGTCGAGGCATATGCCACACGAGGCCGCTTTTACGGGCTCAACTTGAAAGGCCTTGTGACGCAAAGCTTGAAGCGCAGTGGGTCGCTGTGTTGGATCTGTAGACTGCAGAGACGAAATGAGCGACTGCATAGCGTCGGGTATTTCCGAGCCCTCATAGAGATCCGCGAGGACCATTCCCGCGGAGAACAGATCCACAGCGGACTCCACCTTGTTGACATTTCCTACGCGAAGCTCGGGTGCCATGTATTTAAGGGTGGTCTGTACAGGCTGCGTCATGGTCACATTGTGCATTTGAACACCATCAAAGTCGCCAAGTACGGGTGACAAGCCTGGGGCGAGAAAGACATTTTCTGGCTTGACGTCGCAGTGCACGAAGCCTTGCGAGTGCAAGTCGTGAAGCCCGGATAAGAGACCGGTGGCGATACGTCTGCGCGTTGCCACGTCTGCGTGTGGGTTGTCGCGAATCCAGGCGGACAGATCGCCGCCTGAGTAATAAGGTAACAAAGTGCAGCCCTCGCGGTCACCCTGTGAAAAAGCGCCCCGGATGCGCACGATATAGGCCGAGTTTAATTGAGCAAGAGCTGCGACCTGGCGGTAGAAACGACTGTTCCACTCGTCGTTGGCGAGATGAAAGGACTTAAGCACAAGGACTGTACCATCCGGATCGCGAACCTTGAACACGGACTTGCCGGGCTTGGACGCAAGATCTGCGATAGTCTCAAAGTCTCCGCGCTTTGCATTCGTCAGCCAAAGACCCAACGAAGACAGCTCCCGAGGCACGCTCGCATTCATGCCCAAGCACCGGATCCACTCCTGATCTTGGGGCAACTCCGGGTAGTGTTCCTCCGCATGCCTCAGCACCCGTGCGCGCTTCTTGCGCAGCTCGCTGTCCAGCTTGTAAGCACTCCCGATCTGAGCAAGCTTCTGTTCGAGGCCAGGAATACTGGCCTTCGCTTGAGCATCTCCGTTGTCAGCGTCCTCGCGGGCGTACTTGAGATCGTGCTCGAGCCGTTCTCTTTTCCGCTTACGTTGAGAAATGGAATTAATCAGTTCCGCCAGATGCGATGTGTCTGGTGCCGCGAGCCCGGGAACGTGCCTGGAAAGAGAAACTGAAAGATCATTTGCGGCAGTCTGCAAGCGCGAGACCTCATTCGTAACTGAGCGGGTGTAGAATGAGATGGAGATGGACAGTGCTCGTCGCACATCTTCTAGCGGGGCGTCTGCCATAGGATTGACGTTCGTCAAGACGCTGAGCTCGGCTTCGAATGCTTGCTGCACCGTTTCCAGTTCTGTTGCTAACTCGTTTGTCCTCTCGGGATGTCTCAGCGTCATAAAGTATGTCGGCTGGATACCAAGGCGCTTGGTGCTCTCATCCAAAGCGTCAATGGTTGCTTCAGTGTGCTTGCGCGCAGCGCTCGTGTCATGTCGAGTCTCCCAGGCGTTTAATGCCTCCACTGCGGCTTGTGTTGCTTCCTGCACTTGCTCAAAGGTCACTTGTGCGACAGCATCATCAACGTCCACAGGGTCGTCCAGGATCTCCTTCCACAGACTATGACAGGAGTCTACTGCAGCCTTTGTCACTGGATCGGCTAGTAGTGTCTCCAGCTGACCTTCGACTCCCCCTGACAAAGCATTTCGGATACCCGTGACAAGGTCACGTCGAGCTTCATCCCGTTCAGGTACTTTTTCCAAGTCTGTCTTGACAGCCTCCTGGAGCGCAGCCAGTTCATGCGTTTGCTGTCTATCAAAGTGTGCAAGAGATGCCATCGGGTTCTTGCGCGAGAGCTGCTCGGCAAAAACCTCGTGCAGTCTCGGATGGAGAGTAACTTTGCCTTCTCCGCGCTTTGTCCGCGCAAGAGAAACCTCTGTAGCCAATGCTCCAAGGTTGTCTGTTTGATCCATAGCATTACGCACCTTGAGGTCGGGTGCTCGCTCAGGGTCTGCAAATGCTTGGAGAAGCGCACGACGGTCTTGCGCGCTGACACGAACAGAAGTGAGGAGACAAAACTCTTCTAGCGTTTGCACACCTTGATCGAAAAGGTTGACGACCATCATTCGCAGTGCGCTGGTTTGGAGCTGTGCTAGCGGTAACGAGTGTATGAAGGAGAGAAAGGCAGACAGCTCCGTGTAATGCTTGGAAGAATCATGATTGATGGCCTTCCTTATTCCAAGGGACTCGCTCGAAAGACCTGCGCTGTACTTGAAAAGAAGCTTGGCTAGAAGGAGGGCATTGTTCTCATCCTTGGCTTTGCAAACGTAAAACAGCGCTGTCTGGCCTAGAGTGTCCCGCGTGTCGATTTGGGCCCCGCTAACGACCAGCTTTTCTGTCTCCGAAATGTCCCCGTTCTTGCACGCCTGCATGAGAGGCGTCTGACTCTGATGGTACAGAATCTGATTGCGTACGGAAGCGGCTTCGAGACCAGGATCGTGGTGGTCGATGCTGTAATTTCGAAATGTCAGAAGGAGGAGTTCGATGCGGATTAGGGGCTCTCTTTGGAACTTACTTGAGCGTTTGCAATGTTTTGTTTTCTGCGAGTGCGATTGCTAGCGCCGTAACGCCCTCGTGGCCGATATTGTTGTCACGAAGACTGCGCTCGTTATGATCATGAGACGCCAAGATGAACGAAATCGCGACAAGAGTTGCATTCCGTCGCATCGCATGCGTGCGTGCGTACGTGAGTTTGTGGTCAGCTCTTGTTGCTTCTTGGGCTTCTTTATGGCCCCACTTTCACTTTGTCGCAATGACTTACTCTAGCTCTTGCAGCGACTCATTGTTCGCGAGTGCGTTTGCTAGCGCCGTAGCGCCCTCGTCGCCGATCTTGTTGTTCTGAAGTCTGCGCTTGTCAAAATATAAGACGCCAAGATGAAACGGAATCGCGCCAAGGGTTGCATTCCGTTGCATCCCATGCGTGCGTGCGTACGTGAGCTGTGGTCAGCTCTTGTTGCTTTCTTCTTGGGCTTCTGTATGGCCCCACTTTCACTTTGTCGCAATGACTTACTCTAGCTCTTGCAGCGACTCATTGTTCGCGAGTGCGTTTGCTAGCGCCGTAGCGCCCTCGTCGCCGATCTTGTTGTTCTGAAGTCTGCGCTTGTCAAAATATAAGACGCCAAGATGAAACGGAATCGCGCCAAGGGTTGCATTCCGTTGCATCCCATGCGTGCGTGCGTACGTGAGCTGTGGTCAGCTCTTGTTGCTTTCTTCTTGGGCTTCTGTATGGCCCCACTTTCACTTTGTCGCAATGACTTACTCTAGCGTGTGCAGCGACTCATTATTCGCGAGTGCGTTCGCTAGCGCCCTGGCGCCCTCGTGGCCGATATTGTTGTTCGGAAGACTGCGCTCGTCATAATATGAGATGCCAAGATGAGTGACATCGCGCCAAGCATTGTATTCCGTCGCATCCCATGGGTGTGTTCGTACGTGAGCTGTGGTCAGCTCTTGTTGCTTTCTTCTTGGGCTTCTTTATGGCCCCACTTCCACTTTGTCGCAATGACTTACTCTAGCGACTGCAGCGACTCATTGTTCGCGAGTGCGTTCGCCAGCGCCGTAGCGCCCTTGTCGCCAATCTTGTTGTTCCAAAGACTGCGCTCGTCATAACATGGGACGCCGAGATGAACGAAATCGCGCCAAGGGTTGCATTCCGTCGCATTGCGTGTGTGCGTGCGTGAGGTGTGGTCAGCTCTTGTTGCTTTCTTCTTGGGCTTCTTTATGGCCCCACTTTCACTTTGTCGCAATGACTTACGATAGCTCTTGCAGCGACTCATTATTCGCGAGTGCGTTCGCCAGCGCCGACGCGCCCTCGTCGCCGATATAGTTGTTCCAAAGACTGCGCTCGTCATAACATGAGACGCCGAGATGAACGAAAACGCGTCAAGGGTTGCATTTCGTCGCATCCCATGCGTGTGTGCGTGAGTTGTGGTCAGCTTTGATTGTTTTCTTCTTCGGCTTATTTATGACCCCACTTTCACTTTGTCGCAATGACTTACTCTAGCGTATGCAGCGACTCATTGTTCGCGAGTGCGTTTGCCAGCGTCGTAGCGCCCTCGTCGCCGATGTTGCTGTTCTGAAGACTGCGCTCGTCATAACATGAGACGCAGAGATAAACGAAATCGCGCCAAGAGTTGCATTCCGTCGCATCCCATGCGTGCGTGCGTATGTGAGGTGTGGTCAGCTCTTGTTGCTTTCTTCTTGGGCTTCTTTATGGCCCCACTTTCACTTTGTCGCAATGACTTACAATAGCGTATGCAGCGACTCATTTTTTGCGAGTGCGTTTGACAACACCGTAGCGCCCTCGTTGCCGATATTGTTGTAACAAAGACTGCGCTCGTTATAAACATGAGACGCCAAGATAAACGAAATCGCGCCAAGGGTTGCATTCCGACGCATCACATGCGTGCGTGCGTACGTGAGTTTGTGGTCAGCTCTTGTTGCTTTCTTCTTGGGCTTCTGGCCCACTTTCACTTTGTCGCAATGAAATGACTTACAATAGCGTATGCAGCGACTCATTGTTCGCGAGTGCGTTCGCCAGCGCCGCAGCGCCCTCGTCGCCAATATTGTTGCTATTAAGTCTGCGCTCATTATAACATGAGACGCCAAGATGAAACGGAATCGCGCCAAGAGTTGCATTCCGTTGCATCCCATGCGTGCGTGCGTGCGTGTGTGCGTACGTGAGGTGTGGTCAGCTCTTGTTGCTTTCTTCT
>KN805454.1:0-10178 GCA_000818945.1 Schizochytrium sp. CCTCC M209059
GCTCCTCCTCGCCCTCCCCCGCCCCGCCCCCCTCGCCCTCGCCCGCCTCGGTCCTCCCGCGCAGGGGGCCGGAAGCAAGCAGTTCCCTCCCATCGAATCCACGACGTCGACGTCGACGTCGAACGACGCCGATCACGACCACGACGACGACCACGACAACGTGGGCGAGGAAGAAGACGCGGGAGCCTGTGTCTCTTGAGTTCTTATTGGGCTAGGACAGAAGCTGCCATGGAGAAATCCAAGGAGACGCACTGGGATCCGGCGAGAAATGGCTTTTTGCCGGCAAACCCAAACCGCAATTTCTTCTGCGAGGCTCTCAGGGAGCACATCAGCGCGTATGATGATCTTCCTGATCTTGCTCGAGAACGCTCTATCGGACCTCGGCTCGAGAACCTTCCCGTCCTTGACATTGTCTTTGAGTATGAAGCTTACTATGATCCCATCTCCTGCGTCCTCCTAGCGGACCCTGAAGAGTGCGAGAGCGTCTTCACCCTCTTCGGCATCCTCGCAGGCGCCTATGTACACAAGGACACGGTCGAATTTGCGCAAGGGGACGCAGCGGCAGCGAGCGAAAGGCGCAAAGAAGGTCCCATCGTCTTGCCCGCGTGCATAAGCGTGCCTCTCAAGAAATTGGCTGAACATCTCGGGCGCCAGCCAATTCTCGATTATGCCGGATGTGTTCTTTCCAACTGGACATTAATCGACGCCGACAAACCCATGACTCCAAGCAATGTCCGTGTACTGCGCACCTTTACCAGAACCGTCTCAGAAGAGTGGTTTTACAAGATCCATGCCGTGATTGAATATTACGGCGCAGAGGCAATCACATCGTCGGTGGCCATCGCTGACACGCTCGACTCGTTGTTCGAAACCAGGGCAGATGTGGCCACATACGATGCACGTATTCCACCTATGGTACTTCGTCTTCGCGCCATCGAAAACGCGCTCAAACAAATGAACATTGTGTTGAGCCGCATGCGCGAGCGCTGTCGTGAGGCGGACTTCTTCAACATTATTCGACCCTGGCTCAGTGCCTGGCCGGAGCCAGGCGTCGTCTACAGCACCAGAGAGTCGAGTGATCTCGAGCCTGAAAAGTATACGGGTGGGTCCGGCGCGCAGAGTTCCATCATGCCATGCATCGATGCACTTTTTGGCGTTGGTCATGGCGCGAAGCAAGTTGCTTCGCAGCAAAGTCGGGGAGAGGGTGCCCGTACCGCGATCAAGCAGACCGAAGCCGTAGCAAATCACGTCCCGGGTCGTGAAATGTTCCTTGCTGCGCTAAAGCGGTACCGGAACTACATGCCACCGCCGCACCGTGGGTTAATCGAGCGTCTCGAAAACTCGAGCAGTCTTCGAGATCTCATCAGCGAAATGGAAGCTCTGGAACGCGAGATTTTAGAGCAATCGCGTGATCGAAACCTGCCCGTGGCCGTGCACGAGCCAATTTTGCGAGACGCAATTCATCTTGGCCAGAACATTGTGCACTTGAAGGAGGCATACAACGGCGCAATGAACGAGGTTATCAAGTTTCGTCTAAAGCACGTCGGCATCACCGTCACGTACATTACAAGTCAGGCCAAGAATCGCGCCGAAAGTCTTCGAGCCTCCGGTAGTTCGTCGACTGGAAAGCAGCTCTTGGAAAAGTCATCCAAAGGAACGGGCGGTAGTAACTTCAGGTCTCATCTGACACAGCACGTTCGTGACAGTCGAAACTGCCTCTACAAGTTGCCCGAGAATCTCAGCCCGGCTCCTCGGCCGCCCGAGTCTCACGTCATGCCGAGTCTCGGCTTACGATTGCCGTCTTCTAGTCCATTTGCTCGAGCTCCTCGCCAAGTTCCCATGTCTCCTCTGGCCCCACCACCTGCTTTGAATCGAACTGCCCTTAATCGATCGCAATCATCTGCAAAAGCGCCCACAGCTCCCAGACCTCCCCCAAACCCCAAACCTTGATCTCCTTCTCCGGCTGCTGCTTCTTCTCATTCTTCAATCTGCGCTTACTGGCGAGGAGATTTTACCATAAGCTTAAGGTTTGGGTATGCCCAGCTTCCTCATAGGCGCCGAATACGAGCTCTAGGCCTGCCATGCATTGATTCTGATCGTTTTTAGAACTCGTTAAAATGACATCTTCGTACTTTACTGTCAGAGATACAAAGAAATCGCATCAGTGGATCTAGGCATTTCTAGCTTCTACGCATGCGCAAACGCAAAAAGTTGTGGTTGAATGCAAGTAAGAGATTCGTGAGAATTTTTATCTTTCAAAAAAGTACCCATTCTGAGTTGTAGTAGACGCCAAAGGAGCACAACACTCAAATAACATACTTTTCACGTGGATGGCAGCAAGTAATCTTCTGTAGCCTGCTGCATCTTTACTTGCGCCTGCACTTCTATAAATTGCCATTGCGATGTGTGAAGCGTTACCAAAGGTTGGGCCCGCGCGTACAAATCAAGGTTCATGTATGGGTGGGTGAGAACGAACGAGCATTGCTCGTGTGATATATGTAGTGACGATCATTCATTTTGCTTAAAAGGAGGCCTCTCTGCCAAAGGAAGACAGACCTCAGCGTAAACCAAGAACTGTAAATCGACATGAGTGAACGAAAATGTGTGCTGTTTTGAGGCTGACAGCGATACATCCTTGATCGTGAGACGCTGGTGAGCGAGCCTTTCCGTCCCATGCACACTCGTTCTCCAAGGTAACCATCCATGCATCGTGGGAATCATGAAGAGTCGCTTGATCGAAGAGAAAGATGACCTGTCCACCGTGTCTATCCTTTGCTTTGCTCGTCCCGTTGACAAAACCAAAAGCCGACCGCGCTGCGCCGTCTGCGGGCGGTGCGTGCGTCGTGGGCCGGTGGCGGCGGCGGCGGTGGGGACAGCGGGAGCAGCGGCGACGAGCGGCGCGTAAACTGGCGCGATTCAACGAGTACGGACGCGCAAAACTGCGCCCGGCACGTCAGGAGGCGAAACGATGCGGCGAGCTTTGCCGGCAGCTCGTGCTGCCGACTCCTCCGAGCCCTCCACGGCGAGCCCATGGACACATACTGAGCTCAACGCCTCGCAAGAGGGCCCCGCACGGAAAAGGGTCTGGCAGCAAGCGCTCATGCGCGCCACGGTGGTCGTGATGGTACTTGCGATGATCATATCCGTGGTGTACACAATGTTAGATGTCCTTGCGCCACGAGACGCGGGCGTCCTCGAGCAGGACGCATCCGAGCTGGACATTATAGCAAACCAGATGAAACCAGACGTGACAATGCCGACGGGAATCTCTCCATTATCAGAGTCAGTGAGCGAGACTCCTCGTCCCCATCTCGAGCACAAGAAAGTTGACGTGGTGCAGCAACGATCGCGAGGACCACGAGAGTTTCGCATGCGCCATTCGTATCTCGAATCCTTATCACGCGCCTACAAGGCAAGCGGCTGCCAAGCGCGGCCTGTCAAGGGTATCTTACGAGCAGACTATAATCAGGTGTGCTGCTTCATCACCGAGGGGCAACAGAAAGTCACAACATGCCTACCCTCCTTAGTAGTAATGGGTGCGCAAAAGGGTGGCACCACGGCTCTGCACTCCTACCTAATGTTGCATCCCCAGCTGAACCCTCCACGCAAGAAGGAATTGCACATTTTCGATATCGACCGAAACTTTGGATCGTGGCCCTCTCAACTCAAGTTGGCCTTCCGCGTCCCAAAGCAGCTCGTCTTGAAGAACCAGCACGAATCGATCAGTTTCGAGTCTACACCGTCTTACATTGCGTCGACGCTTGCGTGCGAACGCATGTCGACATTTTTGTCCCCTTGGACTGTGTACGTTCTCATATTACGCGACCCAGTGAAGCGACTCTGGTCAGAGTATAACATGAAGGCAAGGCGTATCCAGAACCAAGACACGACTCTTCAATCACTTTTCGACAACGCCGACGACCTGGCAGTATGCTGGACGCCGACCGAAGATGATGATGACGCGGTCTATGGAGCAAAGTCTAAAGACAGCAGCGGTGATAGCGTGCCTCCAGCTGAGAAAATGCGTCGCGAGCATTGCCGAGAAGCACTTGAGAAACATCTGGATGGCAGCCGCGTCAAGGCTTCGCAGGTGTCTCGGCGAATGGTGAACCTCAAATTTGCGATGGATTTCAAACAAAAGTGTGTGGATATGGCCAAGTTGGGCGCCAGCATTGAAGAATCCCGCGAGTGCGCGCGCAAACTTGGAGTTCTTCGCGAAACTCTACCCGATATTCGTCAAGACATCATCAGGGAGACCAAGTCCCTGCAACCTTGCGTGGACATGGCGGCAGGGAAGCAGTTTTCCGAGGCCAAGGTTCCCGTATCTGCCTTACCGTGGACAGCGAGAGATCAGGAATGCCAGGGTAAGCTCAAAACGCGCATCTGTCCCCAGTGTGCCCGTGAGGCAGACTCGGAAGGCTGTGTCGCAAAGTGCTTTTCGGCGAGTAATGGAACAGCCCAGGAATTGGCAATCCAGATGGGTTGCACGCCGCCAGACGTAGGACCATATCCTCCTCACAAACTTCGTTCTTCTTCTGCCTGCAGTGGTGATCTCTGCACGTGCTACCCGAAGTCAGCCAACATGGCGGATATTTCCAAAAACTTTTTATGGCGTGGTCTCTACTATCCACAGATCCAGCAGTGCCTTCGTTACATTCCGCGGTCACAGCTTCTTATTGTCGACAATGACGATCTACGGCGCGATCCAGCTAACGTCCTGGGGAAGATCACCAATGAGCTTGGTCTCCGTGATGCACCGTACGGGGGCCCTGGCTTTACCTATGCAGATGCTTCGAATGAATTCAGCCGCAAGTATCCGGAGTTTGCTTCGACGACGGGCTGGTCAGAGGACGGAAGCTCGTCGGTACCCATGCCAGAGGACATCGAGCTCATGCTTCGTTCCTTTTATGCGACTCCGAACAAGATGCTTTTTGACCTCATTGGCAAGAAGTTCGATCATTGGTTATGACGTCTGTCTGCACTATTTGCACTGTCTGGAAACTTGGCCGCAAATTGCGCTAATATTCGCCTTTTTGGCAGGTCTCTATCATTTCATCCAAGCTCAAGATGTGTTTCCATACCGTTCCAATTCACGTCTTTGGCAAAAAGGAGATTCCATTGACCACATGGGGTGCGAGAACTTTGTGCGGCAAATATGATTGTCCAAGCAATTTTTGAACAGTCAAGAAATTTACGATCGTCCAAAAAGTAACTATACGATGATTCAACATTCAACGCACGGTCGGGTGTCTGAATAAATTCCTTTTGCGAGAAAAGCAGTCTTTCAAGGAACTCTGCATCACCTAGCTAGTACTATCCACAAAAGCAATCAAGGAATGCAGGTGCAAATGTACTGAATAGTTTGAATTGTTATTGTAAAGTTGTGCGTTGCAAGTGTGTTGAACTGAATTTGCATTCCAGCTCGGAAAAAAGTTGCGCCGAATGATCTGGGATGAGGATCTTGATGCAAGTCGTCCTCTTGGTTGCTGCATTTTCTTTTTTTGTTTACTTGGGAATGTAGTGAGGCAAGACGTCGACGGCTTCCAGTCTCTGACGAAAGTCTCTCCTGATGTGTTCAACGTGACTCGCGGCGCCCTTGCTGTGCTCCCCTGCACGAATGAGCTTGTACGAGTTCATTGTGCACGTGACGCATCTCGCCGCGCCGTGCCGCGGCATCCTCGAACAGACCCGATCTCGGCGAGTGCGTCGCTGGCGCCAGCCAAAGCAACTGACGAAGCAGCTTTCACTCTCTCTCTCTCTCGCTCTCTCTCTGCGATCGATTCTGCTTTTGTCTGCCGCTCACCGACCAGAGTCATCAACGGGGCAAGCGACCAAAATTTTGTCTTCGTTGTGTGCGATACGCGGTGCCCCTCCCTCCATCTTGTTCATTACACTCAGATCAAGGGCACCACCAGCCTCTCTGTCGACAGAAATGTCCCGCGGCCGCAACCAGGCTACGAGACGCGAAGTCCGCAGAGGTTGATATAGTTGCACGGGGTCTCGGACAAGCAAGGCATCTAGACAGTTCCAAGGCTGTCTGAGGTGGTACTTTTTTTGCTCCACAGAGCCTAGACCTGACCCCGTTCAACGGCTCGCTACTTGCTTGGCAGCTCGCCAGGTTCCCCCACAGCCTAGGCCAGCTTTGGCGGCGGGCACTCTGCGCTGCACTGCAGAGACGAAAAAACACCCCCCCCTGAAATGCGCCATGCGAACTTGTAAAAAACGAACAATTTTGGTTTCTTCATTTATGCTATGCTAGGCACCCGGAGAAGCTAGCCCAGCTAAGCTAGCTAGCTTGTTGGCGGGCCGCCTTAGCAGGTTGATGTGAACATTGTTCAACTTTCTTACAGCCGTCCCGGACGTCGCGGGCTTGCGGGTACGTCTCCCTCCATGCGTTCGCTCGAAAACAATTTCTCGGTTTTTCGTAGCACCCATCAAGCTGACGCATTTTGCCATCCATGGTAGGTAGCGAGATCTGCAAGCCATGCAGCCGACTGCGACCAGCCAGACGCGTGACCGCGACCAGCCAGACGAGCGAATCCATTCATTCGTTCGCTGTCGCAAGACGGAAAGGGTCAGTTAGTAAAAATGGTGACTTGCATGGTAAAATTTTGCGCACCCCTGCAAAGATTCTAGCACAAACGTGGGCCGCTGTTGATGGCCAATGGATTCCGCGCAAGACTGGCGTTCCAACGAGTGGCCGTCCGGGACGTCAAGAGGCGCGGGTATAACAAGTATGTCGCCAGAAACCGCGCCATGATGACCCACCAGCCTTTCTCTCCCATCCATGGGCGCTCACCACGGAGAGGAAAAGAAGGAATTAATCCATCATGGGTGATGTGATGGTTCTACAGTTTACCAGACCCAAGGTGTCATCTTCATTATGAATGAGTGACCTACTGGCTACTGCCATGGTCAGTGAAAATAGAAATTCATGTGTACAGCAACAAGAGCAAGAGTTGGGTTGTGGAGACACAGACAACTCGATGACGCATTGTATCCACTAGCCGAAGAGGAGCACGGACGAATTCTGACGCTTGCGACTCCAGTTCGAGTGGCTTACTGCTAGTAGCGCCAAAGCCAGTAGGTCACTTAAAATGGGTATTTGCGTATCAAGCAACGAGAGCAAGAGATGAGTTGAGGAAAACTAACCAATCACGCATTGCATCAACAAGCCGAAAAAGAGCAAGAACGGTCCTGGACGCTTGCGACTTCATTTTGAGTGGCTAAGCAGTGCAAAAGCCAGTGAGTTAGTTACTAGTGGGAAATGGGAATTTGCGTGTTTTAAAAAAGCAACGAGAGCAAGAGATTGGTTGGGGAAAACAAACAAACATATGACACGGACAAATCAATGACGCTTTGTATCAACAAACCGAAGAAGAGCACGGACGGTCTTGGACGCTCGCGACTCCATTTTGAGTGGCGCGTCAGCCTCCTTGCATGCAGCATGCGTCCCATCCGATGTTTCTTTTCTTTCCTTTTTTTTTAGGGGGGCCGCAGTCCAGTGAAAATAAGCTCGGCGCTCGGTCATCTGTCTTACTCATCCTCTGGTCTGTTTCAACGCAGCGCCACTGTCAAGTAGGTCGGTCTACACACGATGCCTACTTCTTAACATTGCCAATGTGGTAGCGTTCGAGGAGCGTGGGCACCGTAGAGGGATGCTGGGGTCCGGCAACAGCTTCGGTTGCGTCCCGTCCGCCAAAGTTGATGATGGCGTTGTCGCCACCCTGGTGAAGATCAAGGTACGTGGTGACATCAAAAACGCGATCCTTGACAATGATCCAGAGATCCTCCTTGGTGTTGTGCTTGGCAATCTCCTCGAGAGTGAACTCTGTCTTGGACTCCTCGGCAGCGTTGGAGGGCTCATCGATCTTTGAGTCCGTGGCAGCAGCCTTGGGCGCCTTGGGGACCTTGGGCTCAACCTTGCGCGAGGCCGAAAGGGGAGTCTCGCGACGCTTGAAGCGCACCATGTTGGGACCCTTGGGCGGCACGACCATGGCCTCGTAGTCGGCCTCCGGAAAAGGCGTGACGAGATCGAGCTCATAGGTGGACAGAATGACCGTGAGGATGGTGCGGACCTGCATGAAGGCAAAGCTTTCGCCCATGCAGGTGTGCAGACCTGCGCCGAAGCCGATAAAGCTGTACGGCTTGAGCTTGGCAATGTTAAAGTCGTCCCAGCGAGAGGGGTCGAACTCGTCGGGGTTCTCAAAGACCTCGGGCAAGCGCTGTGCAATAGCGTTCGAGACCGTAGCGCGATGGCCAGCGGGGATGTACGTACCGTCCGGCATGGTGATGGGCTTCATGACCTCGCGCATGAGCATGATGAGAGGTGGGTGCAGGCGGATGGCCTCCTTGACAACCTTGTAGAGCTCGACCTCCTCCTTGACGACGTCGTGCGAGACGCCGCCGCTGGCAAAAAGACCAGGCTTCTCCTCCAGCGAAGCGATCTCGTCGAGGATCTTCTCGAAGACCTTGGAGCCCTTGTTGCGCTTGTCCTCGAGCAGAAAGAGGAGCGACCACGTGCTGACGATGGACGAGGTGTGCTGGCCGGCAAAGAGGGCAGCAAGAATCATGCCGGCGATCTCATCGTCGGTGAACTTGGTGCCGTCAGAGTAGGTGAACTCCATGAGGGTCTTGATCATATCGGAGCGCTTCTCGGCGGCCTCCGGGTCAGCGCGACGGCGCTCGAGAATGCGCGAGAAGAGGGCGGAGATCTCGATGCGGGCATGGTCGCGGGACTTGTGCGCGGCGGTGGGGGCGTTGGGGAAGAAGACGGAGATGGGCGTGAGGCCGTTGTCCAGGTGGGCATACAAGGTGGACATTTCCTGGAACATCTCGCCGCGGATCTCGGGGCCCAAAAGGGTGGCACTGGCGGTGTTGATGATGAGCTCCGCAAAAGCCTTGTGCAGGTCGACGGTGCCGCTGTCGCCCCAGCGCGAGTCCAGATAGCTCTTGACCTCGGCGGCGATCATGGGCGGGTAGGTCTTGATCACCGAGGGACGCAGCGAGCGTCCGAGGGCGCGCATCTGCTGGCGGCGCTTCTTGAGCGGGGAGTCGTACACGACGCCCTTGCCGAAGATGGGCTTCATGAAGCGGTACGGGCGGGCCTGATCCATCTCCTCGTCGGTGGCCTCAAAGAAGACCTTGTGGGCATCGGCGCCAATGAGAAAGGTGCACTTTTCGGCCACCATGTCGATGGTGAAGATGTTGCCGCACTCCTTGTAGCCCTGGCGCACGAATCCGAGCGGGTCGGAGGCGAAGCCGATGAAGTTGCCGACCACGGGAATGTTGGAGCGGAACTCGGGCGGGAGCTTGTAGCCGGCGGGGGCCTTGTCCTTTTTGGCCATGCGGTACACGAAGATGAAGGCCACGAGGGCGACGATGAGGGCCGCCGTCACGGTCCCGATCCACCCTCCCACGGTCCACGCGAATCCAAGCGCGCCGGACGACTGCAGGGTGTTGGCCACATCGCCCGTGGCGCCCGCTGCGCATACCGTCACCATCGTGTTCTTGCTCCACCTCTACGCCGAGCACCTGCCGCTTGCGCAAACGCCGCCGCTGCCGCCGCCGCCGAGGACGGACGACGACCACGCCGCCTCAAGCGTGCGAGCGTGCGTGCGTGCGTGCGTGCGTACGTACGTACGCCGCGACTCGCCCGCTGGCTGCTCCTGCTGCCTGCGCGTGCTGGCGTCCGCGAGCTGGAGCCGAGGTCGGGCCTCTGCGCGTTGAGGGTCTGTCGGGGCTGTCCGAGCGTCTGTCTGTGTCTGTCTGCCACGTCGCCGGCGCGGTCTATTGTGGCAGCGGTGACTGCGCTGTTCAAGTTGCGGCCTCTATTCAAGTTGTGGTAGCGCTGTTGCGGCCTCTATTGTAGCAGCGCATTGCGGCCTCTATCTAGGGCAGCAGCGCTATTGCGGCTGCTGCAGCAGCAAAGGGTCGCTGCGCGCGCCGGCAGCGAGCGCGCGAGCGGGCAAGCGCAGCGGGCGGCCGCGCAGCCAGCCGGGCGCGCGAGGCGAGGCGAGGGAGCGAGGGAGGGAGGCGGCAGGGCGTCCGGGCTGGCGCGGCGCGTGGCGGCGATGATTGCGGCATCCCCCTCGAGGGGGGCGCGGTGCGAGTCTGGTGGAGAGAAAGGCGAGCGCGATGGGGAGGGAAGCAGGGCCGCAGCGACGGGGGCCGCGCAA
>KN805454.1:10344-27251 GCA_000818945.1 Schizochytrium sp. CCTCC M209059
CCGGACGCGCCGCAGCCAGTTTGCTTGGGCGGCGGGACCGCTGTGACTGCGCAGCGCCGCGGTCGACGCGAGGGCCGTGATGACGCAGCCCGCGGCCGCGGCGGCGAAAAAGGGTTGCGCAGAGCACGGGTAAAAAGGGTTGCGCAGAGCGGGGGAAAAAGGGGTTGCGCAGAACTCGGAGGAGGAGGCCGCGGAGACCCCGAAGGGGCGCGGCCGGCTGCCGCGCGCGAGGCGACGGCCGCTGCCGGCGCGGCGACGACCGCTGCCCGGT
The DNA here is from genome assembly GCA_000818945.1 of Schizochytrium sp. CCTCC M209059. Taxonomy (NCBI): domain Eukaryota; class Bigyra; order Thraustochytrida; family Thraustochytriidae; genus Schizochytrium; species Schizochytrium sp. CCTCC M209059. The sequence continues at coordinate 10,616 of KN805454.1, forward strand.
CGGTGTGCAGGGCTTTTTACTTGCAGCGAGGAGAGCGAGGAGCGGCTCGGAGTCGAGGCGAAGCGAAGAGAAAAAAAGAAAAGAGAAGAAAAGAGAGGAAAAGAGAGAAAAGATAGGCCTAGCAGACAGTGGCGCGCGTGTCTTTGCAGCGAACAGAAGAGGGAGGTTGTTACTAGTAAGCAAGCATGGATGAGGGCGGAGATGCAGCAGAGAGCAGTGGCGATGCAGACGTGGGAATGAGCGACACCGAGCTAGCGTTTGACCTTGGCCCGACTCTAGAAGCGCTCAGAGCTGAGCACCTTGGACCTAATGACGATCCTGTTCTGCAAAGCAAGAGCAAAACCCGAGCAAATCCATACGAGTACGAGCGCAGAGGCCAAGAGGAGTCTCCTTATAATAAAGAGACTCCAAAGGACACCATTACCCTTCTGGCGTCCAACAACAGCTTTCCCATCGACCTCGTGCAGGCCAAGGTTCGTTTTACAGAACACCAAAGCGACAACAACAACAACATGAACAACAACAATCAAGTGATCTTGGAGAACGGCGTTGCTGACACCTTGTCGCGGCGCCGTGGAGTGGTCTCGTCAACCCAGTCACACACTCACTTTCGCACCTTTAGCATTAAAAGGGGAGGTGCGAAACCGCAAGCGCATAACACCACCGCACGCGGTCGCCGAACAACCAAAAGCACGCTTTTTGACCGCAGAGATATTGTGGACGAAGCCGCAAAATTTGTCGCAGACAAAACCCAGCATGCCGCAAAAGATCATACCTTTTGCTCCACAGCTTTCGAAAGCACGGCCACTGTTACGGCAGACGCCATGTTCAGGGCTTTGTACAAGGAAGAAAATGGATACTTTGCTGGAAAAAGTGATGAAAATAACAACGACGCCACGCTCGATGCAAAGACAACAGACCCCTCGACGTCTCGTTCCGGGACTTTGCAAAATCTTGCAGCTGCATACGAACACGTCAATCGCAACTTTCGAGGTTTTTGCGTCGACGACAGCGCGCTTCAGCGCCCCTCAGCCGTACAGTTTTGCCGCGCGTGCGTCGCTGGAGATGTGCCTGCTGTCCAGGCAGCTCTCGAAGCGACGAGGGGCAAAAATCGCGCCCGTCTAGTCAATTGGAAAAATCGAATCGGCCAGACACCAGTTCATCGCCTCGCGGCGCTTGCGCGAAACGCTCTGAAGCCAGCACACGAAACGATCATGGATATCCTCTTTTGCGCTGGCGCCAGCGCAAACGAGAGAGACTGCACAGGCTGGACTCCCCTCTTCTATGCTGTGCAGAATGACCATCGCGCCATCATTGCCATATTGTGCGACAATGGAGCGAGCCTTCGTGTGCGTGATGATCCAGCAACACTCCAGCAAGAGGTGAACAATATACAATCCGAAGTCGCCGAACTTTGCAAACTGCTCGACATGGCAAATCTTGCCGCTGAGGAGGATAAGCAGCCACGCTCTATTTTCAAATATTGCCGTGATCTTGGTCGTCCAGCGACCCTGAAATTTCTCGTAGACATCTCAGCGATTCGCATAGAGTCTCCAACCCGACAGTGTGCAGGACTTGCGCCTCTTTTTCGCGAAGCTTCCGTGTCTGAAGGTCAAGACGCAAACGAGGACGATGAGCTCGAACTTTTCGAGCGGGACAATGTTCCCCGCGACGAGCAGCCTGAAACGGTCTTGATCGAATGGACGTCGGCAGCGCGCACTTGGGACTTTGACGTCTACTTTCATGTAGTGCATACCGTCTCAGATATGCGAGACCACGATCCAGAGGTCGTGCTCAAGTCTGGGCCGGGCCAGGTACGAGAAGCCGTGCAGCTCGCCACAGAACTCATGCGCTCGCGAATCTGGGCTCTGAATCGCTTTCAAATTGCACCAGGCTATGATATAGACGCCAAACGAGATCTCTTTGACGTTCTCGAAGATTCCATTGTCGAAGACGAGGAGGCGCAGAGCCGCCGCAGCTCACTGCGCATATCGCGGGACTTTTCGATGAACAGAACCTTTTCCGGATCGTTTTCTCAACGTCCCGCATCGCCAGAGGGACTGTCTAGCCCAGCGTCGTCCACACGCTTTGGGCTTGAGCTGATAGGACGTGCTGTTTCATCTCGTACCATTGGCTCCGATCACGGTTCGACCACTGTCCCATCGAGATACACCCTTCACGTTGGTCGCGTGGAGGGCGCTACGAAGCTTCGCTGGACCATGCCACCAAATTTGCGGAACACAATTGCTCCTGACAGTTTAGCCATCTTCGAGATCCGTCATTGCAAGAACGACGACATCGCGGGCTATTCCGAGGTCTTTCCCGTCTTCACATAACATGTTATGACCACGCCATTTGATTGGAAAGCTTGGCAAAAATGGAAAAAAAATTAACTAAAAAGAATCCGTTACGTTAAAACAAAACTTGCCCTTGAGAAAGCAAGTTGAGGTCCCTTCTAATACACACTTCCTGCCAGGTTATACTTGATTCGCGTCAGATCATCGGCTCGTCGCCAAGCAAGTAGGTAGGCTCGTTATTCAGGAAGTAAAAGAGTTCTTTTTCTTTTATTTCTCTCTATATCTTCGAGAGCGCGGACCGTCCCGTCTTCTTCCCATGAGTCTGTATAACAAGACACGAGTGGAGACCGAGTGAAAAAATTCTTTTCTCGTCCTCCGCGCCGGAGAGAGCACAGGAAGCTCTACGTACGTAGCAAATTCCTTTCAAGATAGACGCGAAAGGAGCTTTGGCGATGCGCACGATTACGATGCGAGCAGTCGAGGCACTCAGCGTGCTCATGCTGGCCACGAGCGTTGTATCGACGGATGCGCGCACCGTGCAAGTCGCCGTCGTCAATGATTTTGGGGCAGCGACATTCGCTGGCCAAGAGGCTGAATCGGTACAGTGGAGACATGAAAGCGCGCGTAAAGTCGTGAACGAAGCGCAAAAGTGGTTTGATCGCCTCTCGTCAGCAAGGACAGAAGTGCCCGACCTTGAGCTTACTCTTGTCGATACGCTTTCTATGCGAACCCAGGCGCCGTGGGAAACTCGGCAGCTCACCCAAGAACAAGTTCTGCAGGAATTCTCCCTCTGGACCGCGGATGCACTTGAGCTGCGACGAGATCCGGATACTTTTTATGTTCTTTTCTCAACTGTTTTCCAAGACACGAGCGGAACGAGTGTTCATGGTAGCATGGCATCAGACGCGCCGTATGGCGTCATTAATGCTGGCAGCTCTTCGCTAGCAACTCTCGCGTTTCGCTTCGCACGCGTATTGGCCATCAGCATCGGAGCAAAGTCGGATGGAGAAGAAATCGATGACGCCGATGGCGCAAAGTACTCGTGCGAACCTTTCTCGTCGCTTGAGAGAGGGATAATGCATCCTGACTTTGATTCTGCCGCGATCGCGCCACCCGGTCCATCCGATTGGACCTGGTCAACCTGCTCTATACACTGGATCGAGGAATGGCTTGCCATAAACCCAGAAACGCGGAACGTCGAGGATCCAGTTGCATTCTCATCATGTGGCAATGGAATTATCGATGAAGACGAAGAGTGCGACTGTATTGGCAACGATGAAGCCTGTGATCCTTGCTGCGATGCCAGCACTTGCAAACTTCATGCGTGGGCAAGCTGCAGCATCTTCGATGAATGCTGCAAGGATACCTGCACGTTCCGTTCACGTGGAACGACATGCCGTTCAAGTACATCATCATGCGACAACTCAGAAGTGTGCGATGGCGTGAGCGCTCATTGCCCTGCAGACACCTTTCGCGATGACGGCGCTACGTGCACGGACACTCTTGGTCGTGGCGGCACTTGTTTTCAAGGCGTTTGTGCTGCAACGCCAACTGCTCTTTGTCAGTCTGCTGGATTCAAAGGAGCTTGCACAAACGAGGGTGAGGAGTGCGGTCTGTTGTACTGCTATGCTACGGCACCTGCACGAAACAGAAACCGAGCATGCTACGAAATTGATCAGCTCGTCTCCGACGGCACCCAATGCGACAGCGCTGATGTGTGCAGCGCAGGCGTCTGCGTGACCTCGTCATTTTTCCAAAAACTATCTCTACATTGTTCCGATGATGTGGTGGATGGCGACGAAACTGATGTAGATTGTGGTGGAAGCGAGTGCGACCCGTGCCAAGTTGACGAGAGATGTCTAGTCGACGATGATTGTGCTCAGGAGGGCGACTCTGGTCTCGCGTGCGTCGAAGGCACGTGTGAATACTCGTCTATTGATGGTCCAAACGCAAATGACGATGCCGTCGCCTCGGTCTCTTCGCAGGGCACTGTCGTCCTAACGATCGGAGTCATCCTCGTGTCGATCATCCTGGCGGTGTTATTGCTCATCTGCTTTGCACACGTTATCTTGGCAATAAGAAATTCCTCACGCAACCAAGACGTTACGGCGAACAACGTTGAGTCCGCACTGTCGCGTCGAACGAATATCTATCCATTGGCGACAGATTGTCCCAAAGACAAAACACGTACTCGCGCCACGGAGAATGAGCAACCCAATCTCATGAGCGGCTGGAAATGCTCGCTATGTGCGTCACTAAACACCGAGGCTGATCATAGATGCGCCATCTGCAAAAAATCGAGCGAAGACAAGTCCATTGAGCGCACATCTCCACACTCACAAAGTAAATGGGGACACACGAGTGCACCCCCTCCGCGCAAAAGCCGACTCAGATGGTTGTGGTCTTGGCGCAAAAATGAGCGCGATCAGACCAGCGAAGGGACAGAAAGTTCGATGATTGTCATGCGCCGCCAAGACGGAGTTATCACTACCACTCGTGTTTATTTCAATGATGCTGAAAGTGATGACGATGATCAGTGAGAGGTCGTTCTTAAAATGTGTGTCAATTTATCTTCTCCTTTTAAAATTTGCTTTTGCATCCTAAATCATTTACGCCTCAGCACCCACCCAGAGCGCATTCTGGATGTCACAGCGCTCGCCAGTGTAGCCTCTGAAGCAGGTGCACAGACCCGTTGTGTAATCGCAGAGACCACGACCACCGCACTCGTCAGCCTCCTTCGTACCCGTACCATCAGCGGTCAGAAGCTGAAGAGGAATTGAGGCAACAGTCGTGTCTGCGACGTTTTCTTGCAGAAGAAGGAAGGAGTTACCATTGGCATCATAGCTCGTCACAGATGAAACAACGCTGCTAATCGTCGTACCACCCACATCGAAGCTTAGAGGATCATCAGTGATGGTCGTGCCCGACCAGTCATGCTGGGTAGAAATGTAATCTGTCTTGAGTGTAGCTTTCACGCTGTTGCCGCCTGCGCAATGGCCCTTTGGATCATTGATGGCACTCGTAAACGAAAGTCCAGTTGGCGATGTGCCAACTTCTGCATCGAGAACGTACTCTCCGATCGTGTTAAGATTGCACTCGAGGATAACGGTTGCTCCAATAGGCATAATTGCGCCTGTAGTCGGAGTGCCTACAATAGTGATGTCTCCAGCCGCAAGATCGACTGTATTGATTGTATCAGAAAAGGTGATGGCGCTGCCCTCATAGAAGCCAACGCCGCCATCCGCAGTAAGCGACCACGTCTTTTCGACGGAAGCCTGAATGTCCACGGTAGAGTCTTGCGCGTTGGTCTTGTCGTTTGCTGTAACGCCAGAGACATCGACAGAAAGCAAATTGAGTGGCCCAGAGTTGGCCGCGTCCGAGAACGTCACCTTCAACTCAATGCATCGAATGTAATCAATCTCAGTGCAGCCAGTCAAAGTTCCACCCAAAGTATCAGGCGCAGCATTGACACCACTTGAAGAGCACGAACCTACATTTGTCAGATCTTCCATCAATACCAGGGGACCAGTACCAACAATCATATTAGGGCAGTCGCTCAATCCGCAGCGCATCATGGATTTCGCTACACCGTTAGCACCATTAGCATATGCGTCGGAGAGATCACCGGCAATGAGGGAGTCACAGTATCCTGCGGTGACAGTGACAGAAGGAACATGAGCATTAGGGAGAGCCTGGAGAGCTGCTGCGGTATCAGTAGCGACAGCCTTTGCAGCATTAGAACCATCGTAATGCTGCACTGCAATGGGCGCGGTGGTGTAAGACTGTCCATGATGGTTCTTGTAAGTAAGCGTAAAGGAACCTCCTAGACCGGTGTATACATCAGTAGTGTCGTCACCGATAAACTCAGTGTTCATACCGTTTGAGAAGATGCGAACTCTCTGCGTTTCGGGAATCTGATGAGTCTTGGTCATGGGATCATCGCCCTTGGGGCAGATCATGTCTTCGCAACCGATGCCGCCAAAACCGGGGTCGCACTTGCAGGTGCGCATGTGATCAGCGTCCCAGAGATCGTAGGCGAGCGAGCTGCCTGTTTCCTGGCTGTATTCAGCGACTTGCTGAGCGATGGTCATGCAACGACCGTTGCCATTGCAGTAGTTTCCACCCGGGCAGGTGGAGCGGTCGCACGCGGAACCCTCGAAACCCTCGAAGCAGGTGCACTGACCAAGTTCGCGATCGCAAAGGCCAGCGTTGGAGCACTCCATGTCGAAGTGGCCCTCCTCATCCGAACCCCACGAAGGCCAGTACTCCCAGGAGCCGCCCATGTTCTCGACGGTTAGAACATGAGCACGAGAGGTGAATGCGGTGCCGGGCTGGTAAACAGCCGCGTCATAGCGATCGCCATCGCCGTTGATGTCACCGTTTGGGGTAGTCGCCCACGCACGACCAAAAGGGCAAACGCGCTGCTCACACGAGTTACCACGGAAACCCTGATAGCAGATGCACTGATCGTTGTCGCTGCAGCGGCCACGTCCAGAGCAGCTATTCGGGCACGCTGCTTCAGCCTGGAGGACGGCGAGCGCCACTACGGCGCAAGCCAGAATGCCGCGCTGCATGACGACGGCTGTTTGCTTGCGGTTATGAATGGGTATCGCGCAGATGTGCTGCTATTTTGATGGGCAAAGCTCGTTGCGGTTTTGCTGGTCGGCAGGCGTCTTTGCCGCAGCATCTGGTGCGCCTGTTCACTCAACACTTCTTGACCGTTGAGGTCTTTAACATCATGAAGGACTAGCTTGTGCCAATTGGCTACTGGGTATGCAATCTTCATTCGCACTTTCGCAAATTGATCTCTCTCTGGTTTGACCCTTTCGGACACCCCGGAAGGTTACCGTTTTGCAGGGAAATAGTTTTACCGAATGTATGAGCATCATCCTTGTTGAATATTTGCGAATGGAACTTGGTCTGATAATAAAGAGTCTGAACGGAAACATGCTTTCCAGGACAGACAGCTAGCACGTTTTGATGATGCGTGCGTTTGGAGTCCAACGGCTTAGAAATTAAATATGCGTCTCTGGATGCAGGGATGATGGAAACGGTCCGAAGTTGTCGAAGGCATCATTCAAGATGAGCGTTGATAGAGAGAGGGGGAAGAGACAGACAGACAGAGGGAGGGAGAAGGCAAAAAAAGAAAATGTGTCGGTTGGGAGATTTACAAAATTTTACCGGAGATGTCGGTTGGAGTGCGCGTTTCGAGTTCAAGTCCCGAGGCAAGTTGAAGTGAAAAGTCAAAGCTGGGCGTCAGGCATGGAAACGTGGTTCTTCCATCGATGTCATCTTTTGGCCAATTGATGTAGCGCTCATCTTGTAAGATTGAAAAAAATAGAGAGAAAAGTATGCGTTGAAGAAAGAGTGACTGATACTGATACTGGTTGCAGCAGCAGCTGCAGGTGGCAATTTTTTCTTTCGTTCAATGTTTATGAACAAGAACATGATTGATTTTTGGTTTTTGTTTTCAAAGAGAGTAAATTTTAGAGAGGCAGGGAGGAAAAAAGCTTACAATGTGAGTGCACGGAAAAGCTAGACATTAGTGGCCTGCTCTACTGGTGGAAGTACAGCCAGCATGTCCCGTGGAAAGACGATATCAGCATGAAGTATCATACATTTGACAGCCTTTACGGAACTTGGCAAATCGGCGAGCGTCTGGAGCATATCCCCGTTGGATGCGTGGTCGCCCGAAGAAGGATTCGAGGCGCGCTTACCGCGAGAGAGAATGTTAGGAGCCCAGACGATCGTGAGATTATCGATGGTCATTTTGCTGGTTGGGCACCATGCAATAGAAATATGACACAAAAAGTGCATGAGATAGCCCAGAGCGTCAAAGTTTGCTTGTGGCATGGAAATCATACGATCCCCCATTTGGTATGCCAAAGTGGTCATGTCTGGGATACATTCAGCCAAACGGAGAACTTGAGCGTGCACGGCTTGCGGCACAATGGGCTCCGGGAGATCTCGGAAGAAGGCCTTGAGCAACGACGCGACAGCATGCACGGAAGGTTCTGCGAGACTTCGTGATGATTGTGAATTGGAAGTCGTTGCAGTTGTGGCGGCACTTTGATCAGAGTATTTGGCCTTGGGAGCCGCAGGGTGACCGCCGCGATTATACTGAGACTTGAGATACTCGACAAGGTTTTCATCCCCAGGTATGCGAAAGATACCCTCTTGACCAGCACCTCGCTCCAGGATGCTTTCGACGCAGTCTTGAAGGACAAGAGGTACTCCCGATGCGCTTTGACAGGCAATCTGATGAAGCGGAGCGCCAAAAACAAGCGTAGATGTCCTTGGACTGCCGATGCTGTCTGAGCGAAGGCGTGAATTGGCACTCGAGGAGCAAGCTTGCGTTAGCGTAGACGCCGATGCGGAGCGCGGCGATCCAAAGGATGACGAGATCGCCACAGAGCTCTCAATGCCCAAAATGGTTCGTGTGCTCGGCAAGCCAGAAGAAGCACAATCAAGGGAGTCAGAGGCTCCCCTGGTTTCGTGCAAAGTCCTCGCGCTTGACTGACGAGAAAACGAAGAGCGAATTTCCTTGTGACGAATTCCTCTTTCTGTGAGCAAACGTGGCTTGACGCGATGACTCCGGGTGCGCAAGGCTGCTTCCTTGTCCTCTTCGCCTTGGTAGAGACTCAGTTTGATTGGCGTTGAACCTGTTGCTGCGGCCTGGCATAGAAGGTCGCGCATGCTCTGCCCACTTGCGATGGCGGCGGACGCGCTGCCGGGGGCAGTCGGCGAATCTGGCGGTGAGAGCACAGCACCGCACGAGTCCACATCAGCGTCGGCGGGGGTCTCTGGTACGTTGAGCACGCACCCAAGGCGCTCCACGAGCTTGCTCGTAGAATGGACGTATTCGATTTTCTTCCAGAGGCGACTGCTTGTGAAGGGTCGTGCGAGCCACATGCGGGATCGTAAACGGCGCGAGGAGGTAAGAACAAAGACGCATGCAATGCTGTGGAGATGCGCTCTTGGCAAGAGCTTATAGAACTTTTGCAGCCATGAAAGATAGCGCGAGTTCACCTCGCGCATGCCGTCGTGCACGTGAACAATGACAAAGTCTTCTGCGGCCAGCGCTTGGACGAGATAGAGCGCGTACACGAGCGTCCGGTCGAAGAGGTCGTGCTCTGCGGTATTCGCGAGTCCGTGCACAAGGTTGAGGCCATAAAGCGCAAGAATGCGTCGTCCTTTGCGGTCTCGTCTTGGGTGCACCAGGGCAAACTGGATCTCTTCTGCTGCGGCGAGACCGTCGAGCCCCTCTTCGCTGTCGCCCATGATCTTCATCTGGTCGTGCGCGAGCTTGCTTTGCAGAGCGCCGCGGCCAGAGACGATGCGCGCGTCGAGCTGCAGCCGCGGGCGGTGCTCCGCGCCCTCATCCTCGTCCTCGTTCGCCATGGTCTCGGCTTCCCGCGGCGTTTTCGCGTGCCCCGCTTTCGCGCTCTTTGCTCTCGCGGCTGCCGGACGAGCGAGCGAGCACACGATCGAGCAGGAGAGCGAGCGAGCAGACGAGCGAGCGATCGAGCGAGGGATAGAGGGACCTGCGAAGGGCCGCTGTCCGCCCGCGCCCGCCCAGGTCCCGCGCGCGGTCCTTCTCGCGCGGGGTCTCGGCGCCCTCGCCCAGGTCCCGGCGGCTCGATCCCAGGCAATCGATCCGCGCCCGCCCGCCTGCCGGCCTCGCGCGCGCCGCGCGTCCGGCCCGGGATCTGCAGGCCCGCGCCCCGCGCCCGCGCCCGCTCTGCCTTCTTTCTCTCTGTCTCTCTCTCTCTCTGTGTCTGTCTCTTCCCGCCTTTGTTGCTCTTTGTTGCTCTTAGTTGCTTTTTGCTCTCTTTGCAGAGCGTGCTTCGCGGAGTTGGGCAAAGCCAGCGAGGGACGAAGACTTGGAGGACGAGGACGAGGACGAGGACGAGCATGCAGAGCTGAGCTGCGTTAGGAGAGCTTTGAGGAAACGGAGGACTTGGAGACGGAGAAAGTAAAGAAGAAGAATAAGAATAAGAGTGGTCAGGAAGGTCGAGACGGAGTTGCGGGAAGGGGAGGGAGAAGAACTCTGTGATGACGAAGACGAAGACGAAGACGAAGACGAAGTGGGAAATGGGTTAATTGGGCAAGAACCCTGATCAGGAAGAGGTGAAATGGTCTCAAGTCGATGGGCCGACTCAAGAGGATGGGACAGGCATCGATAACCGGACAAGTGGCAGGCCTCGTGACTCTTACCTACTTTTGCCGGTGCTATTATTGCTGGTGCTGCAACTGCATATGCCCCTGGCACCTACGGTTGCTGCTGCGCTCAGGCAGGGGCGTCCTCGACGCGTTCAAGATGCACTTCCGAACAAAAGCGGGGACTTGTTCCGCACATTTGCGGAGCGGGACAATTCGTTGGGGAAACTGAGCAGCCAGCAAGTCAGCACGATTGCAAGGTGGACAAGGAACAAAGTGTATGATAACAACGAAAAAGTAATTCTGAAGTTCACCGTATCAGAAGAAACATCAGTTCCCAAAAGTAGCGCCCGAGGCAACAACTGCGCCAAGGACGCATACTGCTGCAGAGGAAAGGGTCAGCGGGGAGACAATGGAGCCAGGGGAAAAGGGACTCAAGGGAAGGCCAAACCAAGAGGAAAAGGAAGCAGCATCACCACCGCTCGAGGACGGCTCGCTCGTGCGAGGCGAAAACGGGCACCGACTTGCACGATGCACGGGAGCAGGCGTCTTTTCCGCGTCGACGAGGCCACATACTTGGTCCAGTTCGAGAAAGAGGCCAATGTTTAGCCGAAATGCCAGCACGGCCTCTTCGGCAATCGTGGCTGCTTCGTCGTCTGAGAGATCCATGGCGTCGAGTCGCGCGCGATACATGTTCTTGAAGTCTTTGGCGCTTGAGATCTCGGGAAAAACGTAGAACGCGGTGCCTTCGTCACCCTCGAGTTGCAGCGACTTGCGTGCCATGCGACGCAAGGTCTGGCCTCCGCTCAAATCGCCCAGATAGCGCGTGTAAGCGTGTCCCACGAGTAGCAGAGGGTTGCCCTCGGCAAGCTGCTTGAGGCGACCCACGTAGCAGCGCGAGGCGCGCGAAGGCACAGCGACGGCCGCGTCCTCACGCCAGTTGGGGCCCATGAAAAAAGCAAGGTCCCCCTCGAGACGTTCCTTACGGTCGAGCACCTCAGGAAACCAGATTGAACGAAGGGCCTCACAATGCCTGGACAAGGCGGGATCGTCGTTGGAGCATGCTTGCGCAAACGCCTCTTCAAGCGCAGCGTAAACGTGGTACATGCGCACGATAAAGGCACAGTAGTCGCTTTTGCTGAGCTTGCACTTGATGAATGCGCGAATGAAGGCCACATTCTCGGCCTCGCGGTGGACCTGGCGTGTCTCTTCCTTGAGCAGCGAGGAAAGAGACATGTCTTGGCGGTGAGGCAGGGTTCGTGGCAGGCCGTGATGCAGTCCTGCGGCAGCTGTGGGCGTGGTATCTACAAAAGGGCAGCGCTTTACAGCGGGAACCGGTGCGCCAGAAGGCGTCGAGGAAGCGGGCTCTGGGGCCACGAGGCCACAGATACGATCGAGCTCGAGAAAGAGCCCAATGTTGAGCCGGAACGCCAGCACGGCCTCTTGCGCGATCGCAGCGGCTTCAATGTCCGTCAGATTCATGGCGTCGAGTTGAGCGCGGTACATGTTTTTGAACTCCTTGGCGCTCGAGATCTCGGGAAAGACGTAGAACGCGGTGCCTTCGTCGCCCTCGAGTTGCAGCGACTTGCGAGCCATGCGACGCAAGGTCTGGCCTCCGCTCAAATCGCCCAGATAGCGCGTGTAAGCGTGACCCACGAGCAGCAGAGGATTGTTCTCAGCCAGCTGCTTGAGTCGGCCCACGTAGCAGCGCGAGGCGCGAGAAAGAGTCTGCACATTCGGGTCCTCGCGCCAGTTGTCGCCGAGGAGGAACGCAAGATCCTCCTCGAGGCGTTCCTTGCGGTCGAGGACTTTCGGGAACCAGATGGAGCGCAGCAGCTCTTGATGAACGGAAGACGCGGGCTTGTCCTCGGTGCAGGCGTGGGCAAAGGCCTCTTCGAGCGCGCAGTAGACGTGGTACATGCGCACGATAAAGGCGCAGTACTCGTCTTTGCCGAGTTTGCACTTGATGAACGCACGGATAAAGGCCACATTCTCGGCCTCGCGGTGGACCTGCCGCGTCTCCTCCTTGAGCAGCGTCGAGAGTTTCACCTCTGCGCCGCCGTGCACGCTCTCGCGCGCGTGGTCCACGTCTTTTTCCTCGGCCTCTCCCCCGGCGCTTACTCCGATCCGCGCGAGCACGGCGTCCAGCGCGGCGCGCGCGGTCACGGGGTCGCCCGCCTTGGCGTGCTCGTCTGTCGCCGCGCGGAGCAGCTTCTTGAGCGCGCGTCGCGGGCTGGCGTGCACCAGGGTGCCGTCCACGGGCGCCTTGGCGAACGCGGGGCACACGGCCGCGGCCTGCGCCTTGACCTGCGCCAGCGCGTCCTCCGGCGCCGCCTGCATCTCCTCCTGCTGCTCCTCCTCGCCCGCGCCGGCGGCCTCGGCGGCGGACGGGCGTGCCTGCCCGCGAGGTCCGCGAGGTCTGCGAGCTCTGCGAGGTCTGCGTCCAAATCCGATCTGCAGCTAGCTGCTCGACGCCGCCGCGCCCTGACGCTTAGCCCGCGCGTGCGGCGCCTCCACGCCCGCTCGCCGTGCACGCTCGCTCGATCGCTCGCCCGCTCGCTGGCTGGCGAGGGCCCGTCGCTCGGCCAGTTCCGGTTCTGCTGCTGCCGCTGCTCGCTCGCGCGCGTCTCGACGCCTTTCTGCAGCCTTTCTGCTTCTGTGCTGCGCTGTCATTCGGTCTTTTGTGCTTGGCCTTTCTTTCCGCTGTCTTTTCTGGCTTCTTTCTCTCGGCGCCTCCTTCGTCTCGGTCCTTTCCTTCCCTTCAGTTGTCGCTTCTTTTTCTCCTGTTGCCCCTTTCCCTTCTCCACTTCCGCCGACAGGTCTGCGACTGTTGCAGGTCTTTCTTTCACTTTCACGCGCGGCGCTGGCGCGTTCAAGCTTGACCCTCGCCGACGTCGCCCGCGCGCTTCTTCCTGCTGCCTAACCACCCCAAACGGAAAGTGGAGAGGGAGGCGGTGCCGGCCTCGCGGCGCAGGACACCGCCGCGGCGCCCGGGGACTCTGGCGGTGGGTCCCCCGCGGGTCTTTCACTGAGCTGCGGGGCCGCAGCGATCCGCTGGCGCGGGGCCGCGATTCCTCGTCCATCGCATGCGAGACGACGCGAGCAGCCGCGGCCAGGATCGCGAGGATCGCGAGGCGCGCGCGGCGGCGACGGGGACTGCGCCGCGGCCGCGAGCTTGGTCCAGGCCCGGGCCCGTGCAGGCGCGTGCGAGGTCAGCGACGCTCGCGCGGGGAAGGGCGCGGAGGAAAGGGCGAAAGCTCCAGGAAGACGCGTGCGAGCACGTGTGAGGAGGCCTGCGCACGAGCCCGCCTCTGCAGACTGCGGAGACGGTCTAATCTTGGCGGCGGGAGGGGCCCGAGGCCGAGGGAGACAAGGGACGCACGTGCGAAGGCGAAGACGCACGTGCACGCACACGCACACGCTCAGACGCACGCGTGATCGAGGCTCGAGATGCCAGAAGACGGTCCGCCAGGCCCAAAAAGACCCTGCGTGCGATGCTGGAGGTGGTACAGAGTCACCCTTCGTCGGCGTGCTGGCTGCAGATAGGAAAAGATAGGATAGAAAGCTCAGCAAACGTCCGTGAAATGAACTTCTAGGAGCTCACGATGACGCGACAGCCAAAAATCTTCGTGCCGTCGGCAAGGGGACGGTAGCGGCGACAGCACGATCGACCTCAGTCTGTGAATTATAACTTATACTAGTACGTTATCTCAATGGTTAGAATGGAAGAAAGGAAAAAGGGGCTCTTCGCGGTGTGCTAGCCTGAGCCTGAGGAATCTTTTAGCTTAGGCTTGGTCCATAGAAGGAAGGTTGTCCACGACGGTGAAGTCGCAGCCCGTGGCAGCACGGATGTCCTCGAGCGAATGCTCCGGAGAGATCTCAATGAGGACGAGCGAGCCGGTGACCTTGTCAACGTCAAAGACACCCATCTCGGTGATAATGCGATCCACGACGCTGCGACCGGTGAGCGGCAGCGAGCAAGCCTTGAGCAGCTTGTGCGCACCACCCTTGGCCGTGTGCTCCATTGTTACGACAACGCGCGTGCCGGAGGAGACAAGATCCATGGCGCCGCCCATGCCCTTGACCATCTTACCTGGAATGATCCAGTTGGCCAGATCGCCGTTCTCAGCCACCTGGAGCGCACCGAGCACAGTGAGATCCACGTGGGCGCCACGGATCATGCCAAAGGACTCCGAGCTGCTAAAGGTGCTCGAGCCCGGAATCATCGTCACAGTCTCCTTGCCTGCGTTAATGAGGTCCGCGTCGACCTCTTCCTCGGTGGGGTAGGGTCCAAAGCCGAGAAGGCCATTCTCAGACTGCATCTCGATCTTGATGCCCTCCGGTAAATAGTTGCTCGCCATTGTGGGCAGACCAATGCCCAAGTTCACATACATGCCGTCGCGGAATTCCTTGGCGGCGCGGCGAATGATACGCTCGCGTGCGGGGTTCAAAGACTTGGACGCGGCCTCCGAAGGCGGACGATAGATTGTGCGCTTTTCGATGCGCTTCTCGTACGAGTCGCCAAGAATAAGACGGTCCACATAGATGCCCGGTACATGCACGCTGTCAGGGTCGAGTGAGCCTGCAGGAACGATTTCCTCAACCTCTGCGATGGTGACTCGCGCGGCCTTAGCGCACTCGGGGTTAAAGTTGCGCGCGGTCTTGCGAAAGATGAGGTTACCCCGGTCATCGGCCTTCCATGCCTTGACGAGTGCGTAGTCACCCGTAATGGCCTCCTCCATGATGTACTGGCGTCCATTGAACTCGCGGGCCTCCCGCGGGTTGGCGCGGATGACCTCGGGCCCTTCCATTGCGCCTCCCGGGCCGAATTTGATGGGGAAACCGCCCTCCTGGATTAGCGTTCCCGCGGCCGTTGGGGTGTAAAAGGCAGGAATGCCGGCGCCTCCGGCGCGAAGGCGCTCCGCAAGGGTGCCCTGGGGCGTGAGTTCGACCTCAAGCTCTCCCGAGAGGTAAAGCTCCTCGAATTTTTTGTTCTCGCCCACGTACGAGGAGATCATGCGCTTGATCTGGCCGGTCTGCAGCAGGAGGCCGAGACCAAAGTTATCCACGCCGGCATTGTTCGAGACGGCAGTCAGCCCGCGCGGGCCAGACTTGACGAGCGCATGGATAAGGTTCTCCGGGATGCCGCAGAGCCCAAAACCGCCCACGAGGAGCTTGGCGCCGTCCGGAATATCCGCGACGGCCTCGTCTGCGTTCGCGTAGATCTTATCCGAGCGCACGCGATCTGCCGTATCGCTCAGAGCTCGGGCGAAGGTCTTCGCGAGAGGCGTCGCCGCGACGCCGCGCCGCGCCACGGCGCCGCCGGTCCTCGTCCACGCGCGCAGAGCCATCGTCCTCGCGCGTCTCGTGCTCGCTCGCTCGCTTGCTCGCTTGCTCGCTCTTCAGGCAGTATCCAGGTCTGCCGCCGGTCGCGATTCCTCGCTCCTCAATCCCGCTCCGCGAAGGCCGCGTTCCCGCCGGGCGCGCTCTACGGGGACGCGAAGCGCGGCGGCCGGGGCTCGTCTCTCAGCGGTGAGGCGCAAACCGGGTATGCAATGCGTCCTCCGAGGTGAAGGTCGCGATCGCGATGGCGGCGGCGGCATTTGCGCACACGCACAAGAGACATCCACCGTCTTCTTTCTCTCCACCGTTTTGTGCGCGAGATGAACCGGCGAGAGATTTTTCCCATTTCGGCCAGGCACAAAAGCGTCTTCGTGGCGGTGCCAAGAGCGACTCCTTTTGGCGGACGTGGATGTCGCGAAGAGCGGCTCGAAGAGGAGTCGGCTTCGAGGAACAGGAGGAGGCAAGGTTTTGTGGGCTAGCGAGAGCGAGGGAAGAAGAAGAAAAAGAAGAAGAAGAAGAAGAAAAGCCCGGACGCTGGAGATGGGTGCATGGGAAGATAGGACAGCCGCGGCGATCGATTTCTGGAGGGACGTACGAGCAATGAGGATTCCGTGGCAAAAATGGCACAATCTAAAGTTGCAATCATCATAGATAGTATACATGTTACATAATCAAAACGGAGGTGCATTCAGGCTGGCCGGAGTGCTGGCAGGTGGCAACTTCTTTCAGTGTCAAAAATGGCCGCCGTAAAAGCGGTAATACGATCACTGCGATCTACTTCATTGCGCCTTAGGCGTGAAGACCGGCAAGACATCGGTCGTTCCGAGACGTGCTCG
>KN805454.1:30085-43071 GCA_000818945.1 Schizochytrium sp. CCTCC M209059
CTCTTGCTCTTGGCTTGGCTCTTGAGTTTTGCTTTGGGTGATCGTTTGGGGTTTGCTTGCGCCCGATGCGAGGTCTTGCTTCCACAGCTCAAGCTACGTGGGCAGCTGAAGAAGCTGCCTGCTGTCGCGCCGTGTCCACTTGCAGTAGCCTGTAGATGGCATGTGTCCGGTCAGATTTCCCGTTTCCGTCCAGAAGATGCCTGACCTGCTCCCGCACTCGAAAGGAACAGCTTTGGAAATTCGTTCCTTCCTTCCACAGCGCAAGCTACATGCTCCCCCCGGTAGAAGCAATCTGCTTTCGCGTCCTGTCCATTCGTGCAGACAACGCTCCAGGCTAGCGGCCTTGCAGGCCTGGCTCCTGTGCCGACTAGCTTTCGGTTCAGATCCTTGCTTCCACAGCACAAGCTATCAGCTGTCCGCCAGACTGCGGAAGCACGAAGCAAAGCTCTTGCGGCCACCAAGGAGGGCCGTGAACTCGTCAGAAAAGTCGCATGCCATCGCCAGCCAAGCAGGTCAGGCTTCTCGCTACCATCAATAGGATGCCTTGTTTGCATCGTTTTACATGTAGCCTGGTCCCGCACTCGCATCAAGTAGCTTTCAGCTGCGGGCGGCGTTTTGTCCGCGGCGCATTGGCCAATGAGAACGAACAGCTAAGCTAGGTGGCTTGCTTGGGGCCGGAGGCTTTCTGCAGCTTCAATGCCCCGAGCTGAGGTATAGGTGTCACCAAGCGTGAGTCGTAGAAAGCGCGGAGGCCACATATTGGACTTAGTTTGCAGATTGGCTGGCGCGGACGATCGCTACTAGGCTGCCCGCGATGGTTTTGGCTTAGTTTGCAGAACTCCGAACTGGAAGGCTCTTGCTTCGCCTTGCTCACCTAGCTTCGCAGCTTCACAAAGACTCGACTTCTGATCAGGGCGTACGTCTTTGATACGCTGTATGCACGGGGTCTTACCTTGCGTTGGGAACCAAGACGAGCTGCTTATCAGGGTGCATTGTGCACTCAAGGCAGCAAGCAAAGGATATCCAACCGACAAGCAATGCAGAGAACGAGGGTCACAGAAACGAGAACTTGGTTGTCAAAGAGTTTACATAGGTAAGAAAGTCAAAAATGAGGAGAGGATGCCAAGCGATGGGCTAGCGAGAGCGAGGGAAGAAGAAGAAAAAGAAGAAGAAGAAGAAGAAAAGCCCGGACGCTGGAGATGGGTGCATGGGAAGATAGGACAGCCGCGGCGATCGATTTCTGGAGGGACGTACGAGCAATGAGGATTCCGTGGCAAAAATGGCACAATCTAAAGTTGCAATCATCATAGATAGTATACATGTTACATAATCAAAACGGAGGTGCATTCAGGCTGGCCGGAGTGCTGGCAGGTGGCAACTTCTTTCAGTGTCAAAAATGGCCGCCGTAAAAGCGGTAATACGATCACTGCGATCTACTTCATTGCGCCTTAGGCGTGAAGACCGGCAAGACATCGGTCGTTCCGAGACGTGCTCGCCCGCAAGGCCGTGGCTGCTGCGCGCGTGCGGATTTCGGGCTCATGTCACTCGAGGACGAGCTTGATCGCACGAGCTTGTGCTGGGCTCCACGCAAGTCGGTCATAGTTCTTCTTTGTCTTGCTTCTTTGCTTGCTCTAGCTTCTTTGCTTGTTCTTGCTCTTGGTTTGGCTCTTGTTACTCTTGCTCTTGGCTTGGCTCTTGAGTTTTGCTTTGGGTGATCGTTTGGGGTTTGCTTGCGCCCGATGCGAGGTCTTGCTTCCACAGCTCAAGCTACGTGGGCAGCTGAAGAAGCTGCCTGCTGTCGCGCCGTGTCCACTTGCAGTAGCCTGTAGATGGCATGTGTCCGGTCAGGTTTCTCGTTTCCGTCCAGAAGATGCCTGACCTGCTCCCGCACTCGAAAGGAACAGCTTTGGAAATTCGTTCCTTCCTTCCACAGCGCAAGCTACATGCTCCCCCCGGAAGAAGCAATCTGCTTTCGCGTCCTGTCCATTCGTGCAGACAACGCTCCAGGCTAGCGGCCTTGCAGGCCTGGCTCCTGTGCCGACTAGCTTTCGGTTCAGATCCTTGCTTCCACAGCACAAGCTATCAGCTGTCCGCCAGACTGCGGAAGCACGAAGCAAAGCTCTTGCGGCCACCAAGGAGGGCCGTGAACTCGTCAGAAAAGTCGCATGCCATCGCCAGCCAAGCAGGTCAGGCTTCTCGCTACCATCAATAGGATGCCTTGTTTGCATCGTTTTACATGTAGCCTGGTCCCGCACTCGCATCAAGTAGCTTTCAGCTGCGGGCGGCGTTTTGTCCGCGGCGCATTGGCCAATGAGAACGAACAGCTAAGCTAGGTGGCTTGCTTGGGGCCGGAGGCTTTCTGCAGCTTCAATGCCCCGAGCTGAGGTATAGGTGTCACCAAGCGTGAGTCGTAGAAAGCGCGGAGGCCACATATTGGACTTAGTTTGCAGATTGGCTGGCGCGGACGATCGCTACTAGGCTGCCCGCGATGGTTTTGGCTTAGTTTGCAGAACTCCGAACTGGAAGGCTCTTGCTTCGCCTTGCTCACCTAGCTTCGCAGCTTCACAAAGACTCGACTTCTGATCGGGGCGTACGTCTTTGATACGCTGTATGCGCGGGGTCTTACCTTGCGATGGTAGTCGAAATGAGCTGCGTATCAGGCTGCATTGTGCACTCAAAGCAGCAAGCAAAGGATATCTAATTGATTAGCAATGCAGAGAACAAAGGTCACAGAAACGAAAACTTGGTTGTCAAAGAGTTTACATAGGTAAGAAAGTCAAAAATGAGGAGAGGATGCCAAGCGAAAAGTCAGGATTGTGGCTTGTATCTCCAATGTCAAAAGCAGCCGCCGTAAAAGCGGTAATACGATCACTGCGATCTACTTCATTGCGCCTTAGGCGTGAAGACCGGCAAGACATCGGTCGTTCCGAGACGTGCTCGTCCGCGAGGCCGTGGCTGCTGCGCGTGTGCGGATTTCGGGCTCATGTCGCTCGAGGACGAGCTTGATCGCACAAGCTTGTGCTGGGCTCCACGCAAGTCGGTCATGGTTCTCCTTTGTCTTGCTTCTTTGTCTTGCTTCTTTGCTTGCTCTTGCTTCCTTGCTTGCTCTTGCTCTTGGCTTGGCTCTTGAGTTTTGCTTTGGGTGATCGTTTGGGGTTTGCTTGCGCCCGATGCGAGGTCTTGCTTCCACAGCTCAAGCTACGTGGGCAGCTGAAGAAGCTGCTTGCTGTCGCGCCGTGTCCACTTGCAGTAGCCTGTAGATGGCATGCGTCCGGTCAGGTTTCCCGTTTCCGTCCAGAAGATGCCTGACCTGCTCCCGCACTCGAAAGGAACAGCTTTGGAAATTCGTTCCTTCCTTCCACAGCGCAAGCTACATGCTCCCCCCGGTAGAAGCAATCTGCTTTCGCGTCCTGTCCATTCGTGCAGACAACGCTCCAGGCTAGCGGCCTTGCAGGCCTGGCTCCTGTGCCGACTAGCTTTCGGTTCAGATCCTTGCTTCCACAGCACAAGCTATCAGCTGTCCGCCAGACTGCGGAAGCACGAAGCAAAGCTCTTGCGGCCACCAAGGAGGGCCGTGAACTCGTCAGAAAAGTCGCATGCCATCGCCAGCCAAGCAGGTCAGGCTTCTCGCTACCATCAATAGGATGCCTTGTTTGCATCGTTTTACATGTAGCCTGGTCCCGCACTCGCATCAAGTAGCTTTCAGCTGCGGGCGGCGTTTTGTCCGCGGCGCATTGGCCAATGAGAACGAACAGCTAAGCTAGGTGGCTTGCTTGGGGCCGGAGGCTTTCTGCAGCTTCAATGCCCCGAGCTGAGGTATAGGTGTCACCAAGCGTGAGTCGTAGAAAGCGCGGAGGCCACATATTGGACTTAGTTTGCGGATTGGCTGGCGCGGACAATCGCCGCTAGGCTGCTCGCGAAGGTTTTGGCTTAGTTTGCAGAAGTCCGAACTGAAAGGCTCTTGCTTCGCCTTGCTCACCTAGCTTCGCAGCTTCACAAAGACTCGACTTCTGATCGGGGCGTACGTCTTTGATACGCTGTATGCGCGGGGTCTTACCTTGCGATGGTAGTCGAAATGAGCTGCGTATCAGGCTGCATTGTGCACTCAAAGCAGCAAGCAAAGGATATCTAATTGATTAGCAATGCAGAGAACAAAGGTCACAGAAACGAAAACTTGGTTGTCAAAGAGTTTACATAGGTAAGAAAGTCAAAAATGAGGAGAGGATGCCAAGCGAAAAGTCAGGATTGTGGCTTGTATCTCCAATGTCAAAAGCAGCCGCCGTAAAAGCGGTAATACGATCACTGCGATCTACTTCATTGCGCCTTAGGCGTAAAGACCGGCAAGACATCGGTCGTTCCGAGACGTGCTCGTCCGCGAGGCCGTGGCTGCTGCGCGTGTGCGGATTTCGGGCTCATGTCGCTCGAGGACGAGCTTGATCGCACAAGCTTGTGCTGGGCTCCACGCAAGTCGGTCATGGTTCTCCTTTGTCTTGCTTCTTTGCTTGCTCTAGCTTCTTTGCTTGTTCTTGCTCTTGGTTTGGCTCTTGTTACTCTTGCTCTTGGCTTGGCTCTTGAGTTTTGCTTTGGGTGATCGTTTGGGGTTTGCTTGCGCCCGATGCGAGGTCTTGCTTCCACAGCTCAAGCTACGTGGGCAGCTGAAGAAGCTGCCTGCTGTCGCGCCGTGTCCACTTGCAGTAGCCTGTAGATGGCATGCGTCCGGTCAGGTTTCCCGTTTCCGTCCAGAAGATGCCTGACCTGCTCCCGCACTCGAAAGGAACAGCTTTGGAATTTCGTTCCTTCCTTCCACAGCGGAAGCTACATGCTCCCCCCGGAAGAAGCAATCTGCTTTCGCGTCCTGTCCATTCGTGCAGACAACGCTCCAGGCTAGCGGCCTTGCACGCCGTGTCCACTTGCAGTAGCCTGTAGATGGCATGTGTCCGGTCAGGTTTCCCGTTTCCGTCCAGAAGATGCCTGACCTGCTCCCGCACTCGAAAGGAACAGCTTTGGAAATTCGTTCCTTCCTTCCACAGCGCAAGCTACATGCTCCCCCCGGAAGAAGCAATCTGCTTCCGCGTCCCGTCCACTCGTGCAAGAAGATTTGCATGCGTCCCGGCTGAGATCTTGTCTGCTTCAAGTGAAATCCTTCCCCTTTTACTCGAGACCAGGTCTCGCACTCACCGGAGGCAACTCTTAGCTTGTGTTTTCTCTTTTCACAGCAAAAGCTACTTGCTCTCCCCCATGAAGCCATCTACTTTTGCATCGTGTCCATTTGAGAAAAAGATCGCATGCATCCATTCAGGTTCCCTGTCTGCATGCAAGTTGCTTGGCTTGCAACGTTTTAGATTCCAGGATGGACTCTGCTGCGGGGGACGGGAGAATGCTTTGCAACGTCTGAGCAACGAAAGAATAGCCCGATCCACTCCTTTAGGCCGGATAATTCGTCAAGGCCAAGCGCGGAATTTGCCGAGGCCGAGCTTAACCTTGAACCTGACCAAGCACGGGCCACCCGACCGCGGACGCCAGAGTTACCGGCCGGCCTTTTCGTTAACTCGCATTGTTTGACCTGTACGGATGTCGTCCACTGAATCTCCCCGTTTTTGTCTGTCATGTGCGCACGAGACTCGCTCACACCACCTTAGCAAGTGAAGGAGCCGAAGCGAAAACAGCTCGAATCACACGACAGCATGAAGCTTGATGCTTCGCACCGCCCGATGGAAAAAACTGGACACAAAAATCAAGCCAGTTAGTAATAATAGGTAAGCAAGCAAGCAAGCAAGCAAGCAAGAGGCTGCTGCCATCCAGGTATTGCTTCACGCAGTCGCTTCGAGAGCGGCCCCCTCGTGCACTTTAGGGCCGTTGGCCGAGTATAACGTAACTGGTTTCTATTTTACATACTTCGGCGCGTCGGAACAAATACGGCTTGTTGGGCCTCAGCTCTTGGCCTCAGCAGGCGGCAGCTTGTAGACGGGAAGAACGCCCGTCGTCTACATTCGTGGTCGTGCTTGTCTCCGCGTCTGCTGAAGTTGCTTTTGGTCTTCCGGGCAACTAGCGCGTACGAGCTTGTGCGTTGCAGAAGTTGACTCACGCTTGTGTATTGCCGATGCTCCCATCTTGCTTAAGCTGCTGCGGCTGCTTCGCCTTAGGGTAACTGTATGGATCTGAAGTTTTGGTTTTGCTTTGGCCTGAAAGCTAGCTAGCTTTCATGTTAATGCTAGCCAGCTTTTCCATCTATGCTAGCCAGTTTTCCCGTCAATGCTAGCCAGCTTTCCATCAAAGCTAGTTAGCTTTCTCTCCAGAGCTAGGTAGCTTTGCCCTTTTGAGCTCAGAAGTAAAGCAACCCCCGCAGCCTCCCCTCAATGCCGGAGAAGTCAAGTTTCCTCCGGAGCAGGATCCATTTTCGGACAAAGGTCCTGGTCGCGGGGAGGGCGACGCAATGTCAACGGAAGTCAAACTTCCACAGCTGGCTACGCCTACCATCGTGCCAGCTCCCGCGCTCGTACGATGTGCATGGTATCGTCCGGCCCTGCTCGGCGTAGACCGCGACTTGACTCCTCGACCAGTGTCACTCGTTCACGCCTTTCTTTACGCATGCTTTTGATCGTTGACACCAGATAAATGACGAGGGCGTTGTGGTGAAGGGACACCGACCCAGGGGAAGCTTCTATAAGGAAGGCACGCACGTCCAACAGACGCCAGGCGGCCGGCCCTCTTCCGTTGATCAACGCGCGGGGCAGCAAGAGATCCACTAAAACGACGCGAGCGTCATTCATCCATTGGCCGCCGCCGGCCGCTCCATACAGTGCCTCGACCAGGCTTGCAGGGCCTGCACGGGAAAGCAAGACGGTCGCTGAACACCTGCCTGAGGGGAGCTCCTTGCTTCGCCAGAAGCTGCTTCACAAAGCTTGCTTATTTTGCTTGCATCGGCGTTGGGAATTACCAAAGCTAAGCTGCCCGACGCGAAAGCATCGCCCTGCCCCAAGCAAAAGCACCAGCATTCGCGCCAGCATTAGCACCAGCACCCGCAAAAAAAGAAAGAAGCGGCCTGGGGGTTGCTGGCGCGAGCGAGGTGCTTCCCCGCGCCAATCCCTCCAAGCAAAATGCAGCTAGCTTCTGCAGCTCGACCTCTTGTCCGTTGACTGTGGTGCGGCGGCGTCCCCAATATGCTCGCTCGAGGTCCTGGTCGTGTCAGTTTACACGCGAATGTCTCTCTCTTTTCATTACTGAGCAGCAGTCAAATGGCAGTGAAACGAGTACGTCATGGCGACGAGTCGCTCGAGCACACCGCAGTCCGAAGTCCATTTGGGCGACCTATAGCTTGTCCAGAGCAGTGCTATACTCAGAAAATGCTTGCTGAATGCGCGAGCGGAAGAAGCAGGTTGCTTTGCTGTTGGGCATCATTTGGAGCTGGCAGCTTTCCGCGTACCAAGCTGGAGGGACGGCCAGAGCACGCAGGCGAAAGCAAACCTCAAACATCAAGCAAGAAAAGCAACCCCAAGCAAAAGCAAACCCAAGCAAGCAGCAACCCTATCAGCGAAAGATGCCGGCAAATAACGAGACCATTCCCTCCACGAAAAGACTTGTTCGTCGCAGCGAGTCTACATCTTCAGACAAGCAAGGGCAAGACAGTCGTCCCCGGCCTGGTGCCCGAGCCCGCCTCGAGACCACAGAGGTTCTCCCCGTTTACCAAACACCGCCCCAATAACATAGCAAGGCAAGCAATCCTGATGGGAATGCAGTTACCTTATTGCCTCGCCCATGGGCTAGGTCGGTCCCACTGTAAACTATACAAAGCAATGTACATAACGCACTGATGATTTATGACACTCCTCTTGACTCACGCCACTTCCTTTGCTCTTGTCTTGCGTTATCACTGCACTGGCTTCACTTTGGCTTCGAACCGCCCGTGGCGCCTTCTTGTGAGCCTTTTTGGCTGCTTCATGATCTTCCTGACCTTGCGTACGCTTGCTTTCAAGTCGCACAACTACGTTTCCGTTCCTCCTCTCCGTTGAAAATGCATGTCGAAGCGGGCCATGCCGGCGTGCTCCTCAAATCCAGAGTAATGACGTCCTTGAATATGGGCGTGGACTGTCACAAGCGACGCGCTTGTTACTTCCGTTCACTCCTTGTGAATGCTCGATATTTGTGGAATGGCTTCAACGTGTCAGTGGCTGCACAGGAGATAGCATCGACGCCGTCTTCGCTTTGCCGTGCACCTGTTGCAGACTATTAACGAACTGCTTTTTCCAGTGACCATTTGTGACTTCTCCATGTAGTCTTCAGTGGAGTTTTAGATTTTGAAGCCCTAGTGCGCGTTCTATTCTTGCACCCGCTGCAATGACTGCGATCGCTCGTTGCGTCAAAAAGCCCAAAGGAGCATTTGGAGGCCTGAAAGAAAGAATTTGTTGAAACTTTTGTGTCCTGTCCATCAGTCAGTCATCCCTCCAGCCAGTCAACTAGCTAGCTTGCTCGCTGGCCTAGCTAGCTGTCTGCACCCGGCCACCCATCATCTTTCAAGGCAGGCAGGCAGGCAGGCAGGCAGGCAGGCAATCCGAGTTTTCTACTTTCGAGGACGTCGGCTGTAGTCAGGCTTGATCGAGCGAGCGAGGGAATTGCCGATCCACAAACAACGCTTCTCGCGATCGTAGCGCGACATTTGGAGACGACCTCTGCTGCAGCTTGTGCGTGGGAAGGGGCGGCGCAAGAGCGTTTGCCTCCGAAGAACCAAATCATTGTCGATCAAGCTCGAGGCTGACGGCAACGCAGCGCTTGACGTGTGCGCGGCGACTCCTGTTGTAAAGCAGCAGCATTAGCAGCCAAGATGGACAACCTCAAGCGCGTGCTAGCCGAGCTGCTGACAGATTTTGATACCCTGCGGACTGCCCGCCGGGAGTACCAGCTAATGCTTGATGATGTCATTCACACAAGCAATGCGCAGTACGTGACAGAAGCGGTGTCTGGTTTCTTCCCGGACAACACCCAACCCGCGTATCGGTACCTTCGAGCGGCGGTCCGCCTCGTCAAGGCAGCCGAGACAGCAGATCCGGCTGCGCGTCTCCGCATTCTCGACGAAGCACTCGACGACGCAGAAATTGCTCGTTGGGATGGCGTTGATCAAAATACCAAGCAAATCCACGACGACGTACCAACGTTGCGCCATGATGCCGACGCACGGAGTGCCGATGAGTACAATCACAAGTTGGCCGAGCTTTACAACCAGGCTGGAGACCTTTATAACCGCACCTCGAATGCCAGGGAGCAGGCAGAGACCAACATGTTTGCGGCGATTGCTCAGATCGCTACGCTCTGCAGCTTTCCGAACGCGGCACCTTTTCAGCTCAGCAAGGACGAGCGCAATGCGGCGGTGCACAAGATTGAGGAGATGATTAAGTTTGCTAGGCGTGTCACACAGACCAAGGTTCACCACAACTGAACAAACATCCGGATGATTGTCTCCAGCTCGCTCGCTCTTGTGGCTACGTTTTCTTTCTCTCTTTCTTTCTCTCTCTTTCCTTCTCGTCTCTCTTTTAGACGTGCCAAAACGAAGAACTTATAATGCCATTTGTTGTTCGCCCTTTGATCGGGCCAAAAAAGCTGCATCGTTCTGCATCCTAGTTTCCGCAGAGAAGGCGCTGATTCCGCTACAAGCAAGTAATAGAAAGCATCCGGCAAGGAAAGTCAAACTCCTGGCAAAGGACCCAAGCAGTTATGTGAGACGTTGGGTCTCTGGACGTACGCCATCGACCCATGCCATCGTCTGCAAGTACACCTGCTCTTTCTGTTTCAGAAATTGAGAGTCTTTGCTTGACTTCGCCTCGTCCTCGTCCCCTTGTCTTCATTCACAGTTAAGGTGAATAAGAATCCCACTGGCCCCCCACCAATACACTGAGGACCACGCAAATCGCGACAACAAAACCTCAAGTTGCAGAGCTAGCAAGATGAGCTTCTCTTTCGGCTTCTTCGAGGAGCAGGCGACGGGGGCCGAGGGCGGCGTTGGGTCTGCTGCCGCCCCCCTCGCTGCTCACTCGCCGTGTTCTGCGCAGGGTCAAGATCGAGGTCAAGGTTTGCAAGATGGCCGTGGCGGCGGCGGCGGCCACGGCAGCGGCTCTGACCGTCAGTGGCTCCCGGCCGAGGACGTAACGAGCGCGGGCTTGGTCGCGGCGGAAAAGGACATGGCCATGGTCTCCCCAAACGGGCAGGCCTCATTGCAAACTCCTCGAGCCCGCCGGTGGCATGCTTTTACTGTTCACGAGTCGCTCAAGCTCGAGGCCGTCCAGGATGAGGGGGAAGCCATGGTTCACGCCAAAGACGTGGAGCCTGGTCTCTACGAGGGCGGTCTTAAGCTTTGGGAGTGCACGTTGGACCTTTTGCGATTCATGAGCACGAATACGGAACAATGGGTCGCACCGGGCAAGCTGGTGCTCGATCTTGGGTGCGGCCAAGGTCTCTTGGGCTGCTGGGCTCTGCAACAGGGCTGCAACGTCGACTTTCAGGACCTCAACCGCGAAGTACTGGAGAAACAGACGCTGGCTAATGCCGCGCGTAATGCGGGAAGGTCGCCTCGCGATCTTGTCGACGCTGGCGCCGTCCGACTGTTGGCAGGTGACTGGCGCTCATTTTTAGCGCAGCATACGCATGGCGGTGAGGGATCGCCCTTGCTGCGGACCGTCGATCTGGTGGTCTCGTCTGAAACTGTTTACTCTGACGAAATGTACCCTGCTTTGCACGAGGTTTTGATCCGCGTGCTTCGTCCCGACCGCCAAAGCGTCGCGCTTCTCGCAGCCAAGCGCTTTTACTTTGGTGTAGGCGGCGGATCTGAATCGTTTGCGCGCTTTTGCAGCGCGCGGGGTCAGCTCCATTGCGAGCGTGTTCATGCAGTCTCGGATGGTAGATCCAACGTGCGTGACATCCTCAAAATCTCTCGCCAAATCTGAAGATGATTCAAGTTGGTTGGTCTACGATGGTCCGCGACAATGAGTTGAGCCGTCCCTAGTCCTTACGGACAAACTCACGCCTTGCGTACGCACACCACTTGTGCACGCGCGCTCAACATGCAAGCAGCGAGTCAAGCCAAAAGTTCTCAAAGCCAATCGCTAACTAACCCTTCCTTTCTTCCGCCTCGGCCCGGCCCGGCCGCGAACTCCTCCAGATAATCCCTCTTCGTCGATGAATGGATGGATGCGGGATGCCCCGCGACGCGATGCGATGCGATGCGATGCGATGCGATGCGATGCGATGCGATGCGATGCAATACGCTGCGGTGCGATGCCGTGCTGTGCCCAGCAAGCCTAGTGATACTACGTCAGCGCAACAATCTCAGGCAGGCATTGCCCGCAGTCAAATGGGCTTGCTCGCGGCGCCTTCCTGCTGGGGTTGGAAGGCCGCGCTCACTGCAGTGCTCCGGGAATGGAAAGAATGAAAGCTGGCTAATCCGCGCCACCCATTCATTCTCCTCGCGCGAGAGACTCCGCTCCATGTTCCACGCCTCCACGCGCAAAGAAAAAAGCCTCCCCGCGAAACTGGTGTGCCAGGAGGACAGACGTCCCCGGAGAAAGGGCTCCTGCTCGGCCCGCGATGCAGCACGCGAGCAAGCTGTCTCCTGCGTCGAGCTCGAGTCGGCTGCTGCCCTCCACTGCTACTTTACATATTAGCGGAAAGAAAGAAAGAAAGAAAGAAAGAAAAGAAAGAAAGAAAAGAAAGAAAGCGCGAGTTTATGAGCGATCTCTGCGCGTCCCGTGCCGTCCCGTGCCGTCCCGTGCCGTGCCGACCCGTGCCGCCGTGGCCACAAGCTCGAGCTCGAGCTCGAGCTCGAGCCCAAGGCGAAGCAGCCAAACCTGCCGGCCGGCCGGCCGGGAGGGACGCCGCGCGCGAGAGGCCGCGCGATGTGGTCTGTGGCGGGCGATGGGCGAGGAAACCGAAGGTCCTGGGGCCCCCATCCCGCCGGCGCCGCGCGCCCTCGCTGCGTGCTCCGGCCGAGAGAAGGCGAGCGCGGCGAGGACGGCGTCGAGACGCGGGATGCGCGGCCGCGAAAATCGAGAAAGGCGCGCGCGCGCCGCCTGTAAACTCGCGCGGCCTCGCCGCTTTTACCCAGGCATGACTTGGGACCACATACTGTAGTGTAGTAGACAAAAGAAGAAGAAGAAGAAGAAGAAGAAGAAAACCACCGAGAGCGGGCTTGCGAGCAACTTTTTACGCGCAAGTATACGTACGTTCGCACGTACGTACGTTATATACGCCAGTCGTTCATTCATCCGTCGTTGTTCGATCATCGTTGGCGTCATCACTCCGAGTCGCATTGCCTCGCTCCCTCCGTCCGCGACTCGACTCGACTCGACTCGATTCGAGCGACCCCGTCCCGCACGTCTAGCAACCCGCGTACGTATAATAAACAGAGCTGTCGCTACGCGGGTAGTGAGTGAGTGTACCTTCCTAGCTGCGACTTCACCTTATAAAAGACGCAGACATACCTTCGCATCGCGTGCAGCCTCGTTCTCGGCGGCCGGCCCTCCCGAGCATCGCGAGCGAGCGTCCTGCCAAGAGAAAAAAGCGCACGGGCCTCCAGGTTTCTTTCTTCTGGCTTCAGGCCGGCTCGGCTCGGCTCGACTCGGCTCGGCTCGGCTCGGCTCGGCTAGACTTGACTCGGCTGGCAGCACTAGCCGAATTATGCCCCAGGATTCGCTGTTTCTTGCAGGCCGCCGAGCCTAAGATTCCTAAATGATCATCGTATAGTGAGTTAGTTGCCGGGCAGCACCAGCAGGCTGCTGACTTGACTTGGGCTTGCGCTCAGAAAGTTTGTGCTGCCCTCGGCTTGCGGTCGATGCTGCGTGCGTCTCGACGCGCGGACAAATGGATGGCAGCGGCTGTCAGTCAATACAGAAAAGGTGAACCCAAATGAATGGAGCGCGCGCGGTATGTACTCCTACCGCCACACTCTTGAGCGAACTCGGCCGTCTTCCCGCTTTACGCCTTGAAGCCACCCGCCCACTCTG
>KN805454.1:50289-78813 GCA_000818945.1 Schizochytrium sp. CCTCC M209059
GCTTCCGTGCGCGCGCCCGCGCCCGCCCCGCGGCCGGCCGCGGCCGCGCCGAGGATGACGGCGCGGACCGCCGCGGAGAAGGAGCAGGAGCAGCAGGCGCAGGAGCACGGCCAGGAGGACGCGGAGGGCGCGTACGCGGAGGCCACGATGGAGGACGCGGAGGCGCGCGTGGAGCAGACGTGCGCGGACCTGGGCCTCGACGCCGTGGCGGCCCGCCGCGCCAGCGCGCTGCTGCGCAGGATCTGCGAGGAGAAGGACCTCGCCGGCGCGGACCTCGACGCCTGGCGCGCGAGCGTCGTCTTCGTCGTCGCGGCGCGGCTCCTCGAGGAGGAGGAGGAGGAGGAGATCCGCGCCGCCCAGCAGGGCAAGGGCGACGGCGCTGCAAACGGAAACGAAGACGCCGCTCCGGGCGAAGAGACCGTGCGGAAGAGGCAGAAGCGTCTCGATGGAACCGCGGGCGGTTTTACAGTGCCTCAGGAGGCACTGAAGCGCATCCACCTGCGCAAGATCGGCCTCGAAAATATTCTCAAGGCCCATCACGATGCAACCGAATTCGGAGAAACCTTTGTAGATCAAGTGCATACTGCCGCGCGCGTCGAAGGCGGCATTCAGGAAGAATCCCTCAAGGCCCTCGAGGACTCGCTCAAGGCCCACAAGCAGCTTGGCCTCTTGTATCAAAAATTCGTCGTAATCTGCAGGGATCAGGACCCTTTGCCCGTTTCAAGACGAGCCCTGGCGTGGTATCTCTTCCTCGTGGGCCGACGCTTGCTCGCGCACGACCAGGACATGGCATGGTCGTACGAGCTCTTGCTCGACGCCGTGAGCCACGTGCGACAGGACAAAGCGAGCAGCGACCGCATGATCGGGCTCGTCGACCAGTTGACAAAACTTGGCGTCAACCCCACGGACGCCATGGACGTAGGTCGTCACTATGAAATCGCGTACTTGCAGGACATGGCTAGTCTCGACGAGCGCTCATTTCTCAAGCACGAGAATGTCGCATGCATACCAGCGCAAACCCCGCTCAAGGAACGCCGAGCGCCTCGTGCCGGCGAAAATCCAGCAGACGCTCCCGGTTCCGTATCTTCAGATGCTCAGCCAGAAAACAATCACATGCCTCCCCCCGTCCAAGCCCGCACGCGATTCAAGCGCAAAGCCGAGGAAATGGCTGCTGTTCGCACGCTTCTGCCGTCAAAAACTCTTTTCAGTGGCGACGCCGAGGAGGGTGCTCCCCGCGAAGTTCTCTTTGATATGTCAACCGTTCCTCATGCAACGAGTCCTCGCAACGGGTCCATGACGCGACGAGCGCAGTTTAAACGACCTGCAGAGACGCCGGTGTCGCTCGCCGTGGAGACGAGCAACTGGCTCAACCGCGAACTAGACGGCGCATCAGAATCTCCGGAAGCACCACTGCTCCGATTTTTTGCAGAGTGCGAGGAGGCGCACAACCAACAACGGGAGCAACGCAGCGTCAGTGAACTTCCCCAGGACGAAGCTGAAAACGAGCAGCCTGTTACATTAGTGCAAGCTTTTGGTTGCCTCGCCTCTGATACGGAAGCACGGCTACGAGAAATGCGCGCCGCTCTCTTGCAAGACGGAACCGAGGATGGGCCCCAGCCGCACATTAGCAAAGAGCTCTTCCACGGCACACATGCTGCTGGTCAGGGGGCTGCTTGCTCTTCCTCATCTTCCGTGTCCGCAATCAAAAAGCATACTGCCGCCGGCACCAAATTGTACTATCGCGTGCTCGAATCCATCTTGCAGGGCGAGGCCACCCGTCTTCGCGTTGCCGATGTGGACTCTCGTGCTTCCAAGGGGAACTTGTATTCTCTCTTGAAGTCAGACATGTTTCACCGGGGTCTCTTTGCCTGCTGCATGGAGGTCATTTTTCGCGCAAAGGAGATTTTCCGCCTCATGCATCCAACTCTGACCGACCGCCTGGGCGTCCCGGGTCTCGAGCTGCTCAAGGTCCTCGAGAGCTTCATGAAGTATGTGCCCATGCTTCCCAAGATGCTGGTGCAACACATGCACATGCTCGAGACGGATATACTCGAAGAGCACGTCTGGCGTAAAGGCTCGCCAATCTTTGACCTCTTGCATGAGCGCAAGCGGGTCGTTGAGATCGAACGTACCGACGTCGCCACAGTGCCCAAGTTGCACCGCCTCGATGAATTCTTTACGCAGAAACTTCTTGCTCATGCGCACGCCAAGGCGAAAAAGATCTTTATGCGCCTCGGATATCCGCAAATTGATACGGGCTTCTACAAGGATATTTGGCGTGTCTTCCGCGAGGCCATCAAGCATCACCCCGAGCTCTGCGAGGATCGACACCTTGATTCGGTCATCTTGTGTTCCATCTTTGCCGTGTCTAAGCTCCGGGCCGTGGAGCCGGTGCTGACCTTCAAGCGGCTCGTGGCCGTATACAAGGAATCACGCGTGGAAAACGCCGACACGTATGCTGCTTTAATCAGCAACATGAGTCGTTTTCGCACGCAAAACCTCGCGCGAACAGACAAAGTTGTTGATCGTATTTACATGCCCAACAACGCAAACAAACGCACTACCCGAAGCGGCGCGTACAACCATACAGGCACCATCGTGGACTTCTACAACCAGATGTTCCTGCCGCGCATGAAACCCACCATTCTCAATTTGCGCGCCCCGGTTGGTGCCGTGAGATCGCAGCCGCCCAGATCCTTTCCGCCCCCAGCGCCTAGAATTGCCGCCGTCCTTCCCCCTGTTTCCCCCTCGAACAGGGCGTCGGCCCCGGCGTTTAGTAGCTTTGAGTCCCCTGGCAGATCGAGGGGTTCCATTTACGCATCACCGGCTCCGAGCCTGCTGGCTCGCGCACAAATGTCAAATGTGGAAATGACGCCACAAACGCGGAGGTTATACGCTCAGGCGGAGCCCGAAACGCGCAATGTACAGCTCATCAATGCGCAGCAAGGCCGTCGGTCGCGCTTGCACATTAATCCCATGGCCGACGACGACGACGAGGATGAAGACGCCAACCACGGTGCCGGCCTACAAGCCTCTCACCACCAACGTCTCTATAATCGACGTCAGCAACGAGCCGCCCGAAGACGCCCTCCCTTGTAATTGGACAGAGACCAAGAGAATGTGAGCCGTTTCACTTTACATACTTTGGAGGAGGGACTCGAACGTCTTTTGCCCACGCGAGCCGCCGGGCGGTTGGTTTGCCCCCATCCCTTTGCTTTGCCTTCTTTCTGCTGCTGCTGCTGCTGCTGCTGCTGCTGCTGCTTTTTCTTCTTCTTTTCCTTCTCTCTTTTTTCTTTTCTTTTTTCTTTCCCCCTCATGAACGATTTTGCATGCTGTGTTGAATTGTGCTCTGACCTTTTTCTAACCGACTCGCAAACTACTTCATCCTTGTAAAGAACTCTTGTCACCAAAATTGAACGCTCGGACACTGCCCGACTCGTATGAGGCAACCAGCACACCTTGAGCCCAATCAATTGATGTAGGAGCGTAGCGCGCACTTGTTGCAGCAGCAGCATCGAGCCAAAAAGTATCATTTTGATTTTGACCAAACACTTTAACAGCGTTTCCAAAAACAGGCGAGCAAGCGGCGCATCTCTGCGGGCTGTCGCCCATCCATATAAGATCCCCGCGCGGTTTCCAGGCGCTAGACCACTCTGGAGTCTCTGCTGCCATTGCATTCGCACGACCCCCTTCAATCCTTAGTAATGGGGCCGCCACGCGATGAAGACTCCACTGCGAAAGGCCTCCGTCCGCAGCGATCACCACGATAGCAGTCTCGTCAGAGGTAAGCATGAGCTTGGTCACCGAACATTGCGCAGCCTCAAACTCCATAATGCTTGTCATTTTCTGCACGTCGAACACGCGCACCTTGCCATCGCTTGCACCTGTGACGAGAAGAGAGCCATTGTGATTGAAGCATATCGACGTGATCCAGTACCTTTCGCTCTCGGGTAAACTCGCCATGAGCTGGTTCGTCGTCGTGCTCCACAGTTGAACCGACGCCCTCCGTGTCACCTTGTGCGTGTACAATGGCGCAGTGCCCGTGACCCCGGCAAGGGCCTTGGGAGCAAAGAGCGCAGCATGGCGATCGCCGCTCTCCGACCCACGACGGACGGCCGCACTGCTTTGACCCGTACATAGCGTAGCCAGCACTTGACGACGCGCACTGAGCCGAAGATCAGAAACGAAGGGAAGCGCCGGATCTCCTGTCACGATAAACTCGCTCGTCTGTGCGCGCGCCTGCACGTCCCAGAGCCGAACCGTACTGTTTGCGTGTCCGATTGCTAGCAGCTCAGGGCGTTCCGGATGCCAGTCTAAGGAAAGAGCCTCGCTCGCACAAAAGATGAGCTGCTCCTGGACGAGGTCACTCCCTGGATCGCCGAGCCACGACCACACCCGCACAGTCCCATCCTGCGAGGCTGTCACCAGCGCACGATTTTCTGAGGCGCCCATAGGGGGCGCAAATCGGCACACATTGACACGCGACGCGTGGCGACTCTCCGCCACGCAGGTTAGATGGTAGACGTCAGCTGCGCCATTCGCTTCGTTTCCTTCCATTGACTCTAATTCCGGAATGCTAGAGGCCTCGTCAATCTTGGTAGTCTCATTTTCTTGGGCCAATCTTTTGTCAAGCACAGAATCCTGACGGTTTTCTAGCATTGTGCGAAGTCGTCGCACTTCCTGCGTAAGACGCGCGCCTAAAGTGAGCGAAGAGGACAAGAGATGCCCACGCACAGAGCAGCAAGTAAGCAAAAGACGGTTAGTGTAAGGGAGCTCGACAGCACCATTGCAGGGAAAAGGAACGAGGGTTAGATTCGACACAAAGCAAGACTTACACTCAAACTCCTTTGCCTGAAGGTCTGCGCGTGCTGCGCGTAATTTGCGGCCATGGAGAGGAAAAGACAAAAGCTTGGGCGCCTCCTGTGAACGAAAGACATCGGCCAAGAAGTTGTGCAGCGACACCGCAAGCAAGTCGGCCCACGCTTTTTCAAAGTACGGGGCAAACGCCGGGTCGCGGCTCGGATCGCGGCAGTACGGAAGAGCATACCACGTATGCCACGAAGACGACAAGGGGGCCCGAGAGCCACCCGGCACGGCGGGATCAGCGACGCCCGGGCGGTCGAGCACATCTTTGTCAAAGATCTGCAAGAGTTGGTCCATGCGATTCTGTCGCTTGGCGTTGACCATGTAGAACTTAAAGAGACTCGCCTTGAGTCTGAGCGCGTTTTCGGCAAGGATGGCGTCGAGGCCTGCGAAGCAGCGGCGGTCAAGGAAATCCCAGAGATCCACGAGCGCATCGAGGTCAAACTCTTCAGCCAGCGTCAGCAGTTGCTGCGCCACACGCTCGGCGTTCAGGCTTTGTAGTCTATCTTCGCTACGCTCCGCCACGAACGCGCGTGCGGCTTCTGTGAATCCGCGAAAGACAAGATACTCCAGGACGAGCTCGTCTGCCTCGGCCAGGTACTCCATCGTCGCAGCTTGTTTACCACTATCTACCTACCCACCTGATTTGCCGGCTTGCCTGTTTGCTCGCTGATCCGCGCGATGGACTCGCTGCTGCTCCGTGCAGCACGCACGCACGCACGCGCGCACGCACGCACGCACGCACGCTGTGGCGCTGGCGACAAGGGCCGCGCCCACTTGGAATCGGGCTGGATCGCGATCAACAATTAGATTTGCCCTTCTTGCAACGGAATGAATGCATCATGGCTTATCTTGTTGGTTCTCGTGAACCCGGCGGATTCGACGCAGCGTCTATGATTTTTTGCGTAAAGTGATACTACATGCTCCTTTCCTGTGCCAAAAAGCAAGATCGTCGCAGTCGAGAAATAGCCGACGATCTAGGTGTCCCGGAAACACCGAGGTTAATACCCTACGTATATCATAGCGCAATGAGACTGTGAGGTAGGGAAGCAATTGCATCTCACAACGTGGTCAACTGAAACCTAATAAAACGCAGCAGCGATCGAAATAGATTTAGGTGGCAAGCACTGAGAGAAGAGGAGAAGGAAACGAAAGAAGAAAAAAAAAGAGCAACGAGCGAAACAGTGTCGAGATTGCTTAAGTTGTGTGTCAGGTCATTCATGTCTGGTTTGAGGTGGAGAAAGCAGGGCCGCGTGCGCTCACATCGTCTGAAAAAGATCATCGAATTGATCCATCATGCTAGGCATCGCAGACGGCGCGCCGTCTCCGGCCATGCCGTCGTCCCTGTATTTGCGGCCGTCGCTGTAGTCGACAGTCATGTTGAGGAAAGAGAGGTCTTCGAGAAGGTTGCTCGAGTCATCGCCGTGAACCGTAGCGCTGGGATCCAATGCTCCGGTAGGATCGGCACCGCCAAAGAGATCATCAGCCTGGCCAAAAGTGTTCATAGTGAAGAGATCGAAGTCGACCGGCTGGTTAAAGGACTGGGCCTTGCTCTCCTGCGAAGTATTGGCAGCGTTGGCCTTTGGTGCGCGTGGCTTGCGGCCAGCTTTCTTCGAAGACCCCGCAGCTGCCTTGGCTGCCTTGGTTGTGCCATCCTTCTTCTTCTTTGCCTTGGTCTTGGTCGGGCCCTTGGTTCCACCACGACCCGAAGAGGCCGACTTGTTCCCGCCCGGGGGCACAAGGTTACCACTGCGGGTGTTTGCGCCGCCGGCGTGCATCACCAGCGACGGCTGCGACATATTGCCAAAGGGAAAGTCGAGCGAGGTGGAGAGCTCGGGCCAGAACGCATCGGCAGCGCTCATGTGCTGCGTCGGTGTCTGCGCGGGGCCCTCGGTCTGCTCATTGCCGTGCGAAGAGAAGAACGACTGGCTTCCCGAGCCAGGAAAGCTCTCGAAATGAAAGTTTCCGTTCATGAATCCTTCGTCGTGCTTGTCGCTTGTGGCCTTGTTGTTTCGTGCGCTACGCGGGGCGCTCTGGTCTGCATTCATTGTGAGTGGTTCGCTGGGCGAGGCGAGATGAAGGTCGTGGTCCATGTCTTGCACAGAGCGACCCGAGTTTGCCTTCTCGTACTGGTGGTGGGCGAACAACCGCTGTGAACCTCCTTCATCCTGCTCCTGGCGTTGGTGCTGAGCGTGCTGATGCTCCTGCATTTGCGGCATGTGTTGATGTTGATGCTGGTGCTGCTGCATGTGTTGGTGCTGACCGGAGTGCTGCTCATGCTGGTGATGTCCCTGGTGCTGATGATGATCACGGTAGCCGCGCTGCTGCTCGCGCTCATGCTCGTGCATTTGCTGATGCTGCTGCGATTGATGGTGATGATGATGAACAACGTGATGCTGGTGCTGGTGCTGGTGCTGGTGCTGCTGATGCTGGTGCGAGTGGTCCATCTGCGGGGATCCAGCATGCGAGGAGTCCAGATGGCGCGAAGGATGACCCATGTGCTGTGAGGCGTGTGGGTGAGGCGTGTAGAACGTAGATGGGGCAAATGAAGAAGATGCCGAATGCATCGCGCTGTCATCCATGTGGGAATTATTACCTGCGCTGCCGCTTGTCGCGATATCATGAGCAGAGTGAAGATAAGCTTGTGGCTGCGAAGGCGGATGTCCCAACGGCGGCACCCCGAGTCCAGCCGCGCCGAGAAAAAAGGCGCCATCGGACATCATCATGGCGGTGCCAAAGCCAAAATCGGGATGCGTTTTCTTGGACTTTGACTTTGTCGCCAATGCCTTGGGCTTTTTCGGTCCTGCGGCTGTTGGTCGTGGTACTGCTGCTGCTGCTGCTGCTGCGGTGGCAGATTTGGGTACTACTGATTTGGTCCGGGCCGGCGCCGTCGATCCAGCTGCGGTCGCTGCGGTGGGCTTGGAAGGCGACGAGGATGTAATCGAAGAAGCGGCTGCGGTTGCTGCAGCTTGAGCAGCAGCTTGCGCAGCAGCTTGTGCAGCAGCTTGCTTGCGCGCCGCGGCCTTTGAGGCCTTCTTCTCGGCTTGAATGCGTTTGCGCTCCGCTGCCTTTTCTTCGCGAAGACGTTTGGCCGCGGCCTGTTTTTCACGCTTCTCGCGCTCCTTCCTCTCCTTCTTTTCCTTTTTCTTGGCGAGGGCAGCGGCCTTCTTGGCGGCCTTTTCAGCCTCCTTTTCTGGATCTGGTCCACGCTCGGCGCGATCCGACTGCAACTTGCGGCGCATCGCGGAGTTCCATCGATTCTTGACGGCATTTTCACTACGCCCAGGAATGAGGCTCGCAATCTGGCACCAGCGGTTGCCAAGTGTGGACTGCGCTTCCATGAGAATGCGGTCTTCCTCGGCGCTCCAAGGCTCTTTCTTGAGAGACGGGTCAAGATGGTTAAACCAACGCTCGCGGCACTGCTTGCCAAGGCGGCCAGGCAGCTGATTTGCAATGACGGACCACTTGATATTGCCAAGGCCGTACTTTTCGACCATGCGCATGACCACGGCATCTTCCTCCTTGGTCCAAGACCCCTTGACGAGACCCGGTTTAAGCACCTTTTGCCATCGGTGGAGGCATTGTACATCTGTACGTCGACCGCCAAAGGCAACCTGCGAGATTTTTTTCCAGTTTTTGGCCCCCATTTCCGCGACGGTCTGTCGCAAAATGTTGTCTTCTTCTGGTCCCCAGCGCCCGCCAAGCTTGGCGGCGTTGGACTTGAACTGGTTTTGAATCACGTCGCTGGCCTTGCCAAGAAAGGAAGCTTGCGGAGGCGCTCCGTTGTTGTTTGCGTTGAGACCTGTGCCCAGTACAGGCTGTCGAAGCGGCCCACCAGTGCTTGCCGTGACGACCATGGGCGCACTGCTGGCCACGGAAGCATTTTGCATCAACGAGTTGGTGGAGGATGATGACGACGATGACGTCGACGATGGGACCGATGCCGATGCAATGGCG
This sequence comes from Schizochytrium sp. CCTCC M209059, assembly GCA_000818945.1. Classification (NCBI taxonomy): domain Eukaryota; class Bigyra; order Thraustochytrida; family Thraustochytriidae; genus Schizochytrium; species Schizochytrium sp. CCTCC M209059. Next base: position 59,110 of record KN805454.1, read on the forward strand.
TTTGCGGCACTCGAAGCCACGGTCATAATGTGAGGTGCCGTGGGAATCGATGCCGAGGGCAATCTGGCATCACCGGCCTGCCCTGCTTGCTGCGCGGCAAGCGTGGCAGGCGAGGGATTATGATTGTGCTTTTTGAAACTGTTTCCCATCGCACAATTGGTTCCGTGAGCAAGAGCTCCCGGATGTTGCGCGTTCGTGCTATCGTTCGTTGAGGGCATCGCGGGTGACGGTGGCTCGCGCTTCTGTCTCACGGGCTGCTGTTTTGCTAATGCTGACGCAAGGTTACTTGGTGCTGCGGATGTTTGGTCTGATTTCGCAGCATCAGCCGTAGCAGGAGCAGGAGTAGCAGCAGGAGTAGCAGCAGCAGCAGCAGCAGCAACAACAACATCAGCTGCTTTTGATGTTGCGGTTGTAGATGTTGAAGCTGCCCCGAAAGCGCTTGATGCCATGTGCGGCATGACCTGTGCTGCAGTCGTGGTTGGCGTACTTGAAAAGTTAAGATCCGCGTTTGCACGATGCGCTTGGGTAGTCGAAGCGATCATGACGTCACCCGAAAGCACTGACGAAGTAGGCGACGACGACGACGACGACGACGACGATGAAGTAGTAGCAGTAGAAGAAGAAGACGACGCCGCAGTCGCGGAGGCGTTCACAGACGCGGTCGCACTCGCCGTCAGCACATTGTGGCCGGCTGTAGCTGAGTTTGCGTGGAAAGACACCGGGGCAGAAGGAGCAGATGTAGCATGTGGTGGCGCTGCCTGCGCTGCTATCGGAGACGCCATGGAGTTCGATTAGCAAGTTCGCCGAGACAACAAGCGTATGTACTGATTGCTTCTTTCGTGAAAAGTAGCGTCGTGGTGGTCGCGCTGATTCAGCTTGTTGTGCTTTGTGCTGCACTCACTCACTCGAGCGTCGCGTACCAAACAACGATGTCGCGGTCGTGGGCATACAAGATTGATGAAGACAGGCACGCGAAGCTTTGTTTAGTCGCGCGCTGCGCTAGGTGCGGCGCGCGCGCCGACTGCCCGCCGGATGACCGTCCGGCTGAAGCGGTCGCAAGCAACGTCTACCGCGGCCGGCCTGGCGAGCGATCGCCTTTTGCCTGCTTATTTGCTTTTCACCGGACCTCTGTAGCCTCTTCCTTTGCTCGTACGAAGGAGAAAAGGAAGGGAGGAAGTCTTTCTATTTTCTTTGTCCTCCGCGCGTGCGAAGAGGCGCGACGCTTATCAATCAATTAACCAAGCTCCTGTGCGAGCCGAGCGAATAATGTACTACTCGAGGCGACTTGCAAGTGCAGCACACACCGCTCCCAAGTGCGCTTCACCGCTCTTCCCTCTCGGCCCCGCTCTTCATCCTTGCCCTCTATACTTTAACATCATAATCGACCCGAACCCTCCGCAGCGCTCTTGGCCCCGCCCGCCCCTACGGCCCCGCTACGCCTTTCCCTACCACTTACCCAGCACACACCCTTCAACGGATACCTTGCCAACGGACATTTTCATCCTCCCACCGCGCTCCGCAGGGTCTACCTCCAACCCATACCCCTTCCTAGCAGGTCCGTTGGCCATCTCCCGCCTTAATCGCACATTCCTTTCCAATCTTATACCCCATATATTAAGGCGACCCTAATTTTAAGTCCACCTTAACGACGCAGCGACGCGACCGTGATAGTCTATTTGTTCTTAGTGTTTATGTACTATAAACCATGCGGGTGGGTTGCGTGGTTGGAAAGCCCGAGTTAAGGCGGCAAACGTGCGGCGGGGAGCGAGTGGAGGGGAAGGCGCGGGGAACGCGGGGAATGGCGGCGGGGCGGGCGGCGCTGCGAGGGCGGGGCGGGAATAGCGCAGTTGCGGGCGGCGGGCGCAAGTGGGGCGGGCGGGTTGCAAGTGCGGAATGCGCGGCTCGCAAGTGGCGCAAACGGACGGCGGGCGCGCGGCGGGGCGGGCGCGCAGCAGAGAGCGAAAAGCAGGAGCGAGACACGGCACGGCACGGCCAGGTACGTGCGCGCGGGCGGCGGGGGCGGCGGCGGCGGCGCGCGCGGCGGCGGAGGCGGGGACGCGGCGGCCAGCGCGACGCGCGCAGAAGTGCGGCCGGCGGCGCGGGATGCCGGGACGCGGGATGAGGATGAAGATGCGGGAGCTCGCACGCCCAGCCACTCAGCGAGCGAGCGAGTCGACGCCGCGTGAGGTGAAGCTGCGCGGTTGAGGGCACGCTGCTTGCGATGCAGCGCGGCGATATGCACGAGGAGATTTGATAGGAAAAGGGACGGCGACGTTTTGAACGAAGCCGCCACCCCTCTTTTACCCTCGTCTGGCCCAATCGTGCTTCCCGCCTGGCATTCCGTTCCATTCCATTCCAGGTTGGCTTGGAGAAACAGGATGACTAACAGAGAGACGCTGCATCGTTCATTTATGTGCGCAGAAACCTAGCTCGTCAAGATGAAGCTCAACATCGCATGCCCGGAGACGGGCAAGCAGAAGATGATCGAGATCGACGTAAGTGATGAGCGCCTCTTCTGAGGAGAGAATGAATGGCTCGGCCCGCACCTACGACGTGGCCGCGGTCAATTCTGTCGTGTCTCCTCTACAGGGAGACAAAGAGAGGAGAGATCAACAGACATCCAAACAGACGAACTAACACCTTTTTTTACCCGGTAATTGTTGAATTGAACATTGTAGGATGAGCGTCGTCTCCGCGCTGTGTACGACAAGCGCATCGCCCAGGAGGTTGATGGCGGTGAGCTTGGCGATGAGTTCAAGGGCTACATCTTCCGCATTTCGGGCGGTAACGACAAGCAGGGCTTCCCCATGAAGCAGGGTGTCCTCTCGACCAAGCGTGTCCGCCTCCTTCTTAACAAGGACGTGAGCTGCTACAGGCCGCGCAGGAAGGGTGAGCGCAAGCGCAAGTCCGTCCGCGGCTGCATCGTGGCCGGCGATATTTCCATCCTCAACCTCGTCATCGTCAAGATCGGCGACCAGGAGGTGGCCGGCCTCACCGACGGTGAGCCCCTCCCCAACCGCCTTGTGCCCAAGCGCGCCAACAACATCCGTAAGCTGTTCGGCCTCACCAAGGAGGACGACGTGACCAAGTACGTCATCCGCCGCGAGTTCACCACCAAGACTGGCAAGGAGAAGTCCAAGGCGCCCAACATTCAGCGCCTCATCACGCCGGCCCGCCTTCAGCGCAAGCGCCGCGCTTGGGCCAACAAGCTCAAGCAGCAGGAGAAGGTCCGCAAGGAGGAGCAGGCCTACCAGAAGCTGTACCAGCAGCGCATGAAGGAGGCCAAGGAGCGCCGCGCCTCGGAGGCTTCCAAGCGCCGCTCGCGCCTGTCCAAGGATGGCCAGAAGTAAAGCTTTAATTTGACGCCAAAACCCCCACCCACCCCTTTTATCTCTCGTTTGACTTTTTCTTGTCCTGCTCTGCTGCTGTCTCTTGCATGTTCTTGTTAGGAAAACAGGCGTCTTCTTGTTTTGCTCATCCGCCTTGGCTAGCTGGTATGCATCGCTCCACTCATCATGATTTAACAGCAGTAAAAGGGCTTAGGGCGTGAGAAGCGATGGAGCGAGAGTGCCAATCATGGATTGACAAGGAGGGGAGTGGAGAGGATCTCTGCCCGTTGCTGTTGCTTTTCGTGTCAAGAAAGGACATCAAGGACTAATATCGCGGCGATCCAGCGACAGGCGCCTCCTTCGTGGCGCATCTCTCTATTCGCTATTTTCTACGAACTTGAGGCTGTTGCTAATAAAGAGAAAGCCCAACCTGGCGGCGAACAGAGACACGATGGAGAAACCAAGGAACGAGGATTGGTCGTCGCGGCGCTGGCAGTGGACTTGCCGCGCGCCGCGACTCAGGGTGGCGCTAGCGATCGCATGGCTGCTGGAGCTCCTCGTCCGTGTTCTCACCTTCGGAAAGCGGCCGTCCCAATGGACCGTGGACGCAGTCGAACGCCGAGGTAAAGAGCTGCACTTCAAATCGAGGTGTCAACAGGACCAAGCCGATGGCTCTGACACGGCTTCGCCGAGTGGAGAGATGAAGAATGTCAACGAGACCGAGCCAGCCCTCTTCCACCGCGTCGGGCTGAAGCATTTTTTGCGCGAGGTTCCCCAGACAGACTTTGCATTCATCGGCAAGTTCTTGCCCTTGGCAAAGATTATGCAAAAGAAACTTTGTGTTGATACTCTTCGAGCGCGGAGTCCAGCTGTGCGAAACTTTAAATTGCCGCCCGTCATTTGGATTGTCAGTCTGCCTCGAACGGGCTCAACATGGTTGCATCAATTGTGCGCTTCGGAACCCTCGATCCGAACTGTCAAAGCTTGGGAGCTCAAGTACCCCATGGAATGTTCAGAAGATTGCGGCCCCTCGAAACTCGCGCGTCAACAATTCACCAAGCGAGCCATGGAAAAACTGTATGATATCGTTCCTCGCTTCAAGCAGATTCACCACGTGCGCTTCGATGATCCAGACGAATGTGTTGGGGGGTTTGTAGATGGCTGGAGTCCGGAACATTGGCTTTGGGGCATGCTAGACATGCCTGAAACTCGTGCTGCATATCTCAGAGAATCAATGCACGCTCAATATGAGAACTATAAGCATTTGTTGCAAGCCGTACTGGCAGCTGACGAGGACGGCGAGCTTCCGGTGCAGGCCCAAGGGGGCAGCAAGAAGTCTCCGTTTGCGCGTCTCGTGCTCAAGTCGCCTCATCACATCGTCAAGCTCAAGGATTTGGCAACTGTTTTTCCTGGATCCGCGGTACTTTGGCTTGATCGCGACGTGGCCGATGTGGTCGGATCCTGTTGCTCCATGAATCAGGCCGTGCTTGACACGCTGTGTCCCTGGTACGTTGACCCACACACGCTCGGAGCACGAACGCTCCGTTCACTGGCACAGGCGCACGCCAAAGGTTTGGCAGATCGCAGGTCACTTGAAGCTAGCGGGAAACTCCGATTTGCGGATATTAGGTATGACGATCTCAAGTCAGATCCTGCAATGACGTTGGCCAAGGCCATGCAGTCGATTGGCTTCACAATAAGTGACGAAGCTCTTGCTGATATTCAATGTCAGCAAGCCGACCGTCGTGCATCTGCTGAGGTCAGGAGGGGCGCCAAGAAGCAAGCTCACCAATACACCTTGGCTCAATTTGGTTTATCTCGAGCGGATGTCGAGGCAAGCTTCCGCAACGCGTGCAGTGCCACGGAGATTTACCGTACAAGATGAAGCCTTTCTTCGTAAGTGACAAGGGATTGTATTGTATTGAAAGTAGGCATAGGAAGGGTATACGCAGCAAAAAGCCGACCTTGACGCCTCAAAGGGCGAACAACTCGGCAAGGATTAGTTTACAAAGGGGGATACGAGCGATTAGAAAAAGAAACAAAGAAAAGAGAGTGAATAGGGATCCGGTAGATGGAAGGGGAAAAGGGGGGCAAAGCGGGCCGACACATCGACTAAAGCCTACTACTCCAAACCAGCCCGATCCGACCCGACCCGACCCGATCCAATCCACCAAATCGTTCAGAGCGACGCAAAGATCGCTCGAAAGAAATCGAAGCCCACCCCATGGAGATGCCGCGCAACAGCCAAGCGAAATGTGGTAAAGGAATTGATCGTCTCCACGCGGCGTGCAGCAGGTCCACTCAAAGAGTTGGCATCGCTCCGTTTCTTCACGCCCTATCCGAAAAAGTGGCGATGTGATAAAAGCGTTCATGTCAATGTGAATGTCTTTTGTGAGTACGCTCAAGATGTGGAAGCACACAGGCACAGATCGACCAGACACACAGGCACAGAAAAGAAAAAAAATGGGAAAAGAAAGAAGAAAGGTGAAACGACCTATTCTCCTCCCCTTTCCCTTTTCCCTCTCTCTCCTCCCTCGAACACCACTAGGCTACGCTACGCGCACACGCACGATTTGCATGGTAGCATTTTGTGTGTGATTTTTTTTTGTGCGTGGTTGCATGCAACCTGCCTGGGTGAGACGAAGAGGAGAGAATGGATGAATGAATGAATGAATGACGAGAATCGCCCTTCGAGTGAGTAAAGTAAAGCCGAAGCACCCTGACACTCAAAATCCGTCGATCTCGTCGCGGCCCTGCTTCTTGCGCGCCTTTGTGAGACAACGCTTGACATACTTTTGCAGCTTTTTCAAGGCCGGGGGGTCAAGGGCCTCAATATCGAGCTCAACCTCGTCACCGTCTTCGCCCAGGGGCTGGCCGGACTCCTGAATGATCCTAATGACGCCCTGAATCATATCTCCGGGCAATTTGTTGATATCCTGGCCAAGCTGGCTCATCTCCTGGTAAGAGAGCCGACGGACGTCGTTGGGCGAGCGGTCGCGGCGAGCAGGGCGCGGAGCCTCCATGACCGGCATGGGAGCCGGAGCCGGAGGGCCGCTGATAGCATGACTCGTGGTCTGGCCGTTCGCTTGGGTGTCGCGGATCTGCTTCAGCTGCTGCTCCATCTTTTGCACCTGCTCGCGGAGAAATTGCACCTCGTCGCTCACCACCTCCTGGGGCGCCGCAGCGACAGGGGCAGGAGCGGCGGGGGCAGCCGCCGGTTCCGGGGCGCGGCGAGAACCTCCCTTGGACCGCTTCTTGGCCGGCGCCGAAGTGACACCAGCAGTGATGTCGCCATCATCGCTCATGTCATCCTCGTCGTTGTCCTCCTCGTCGGATGAAAAGAGATCGCTCATGGTCCTACGGCCGGGACCGGCCACACTGCCACCATTGGCCGACGACTCCTCGCTCTTTGAGCGCTTGAGCGAGCCCTTGGCGCCGGGTCCGCTCGGCGCTGCAGGCCCATTGTTGCTGCTCGCAGCGGTGGACTTGCGCTTGCGCGAGCGAGAACGCTCGAGCTTTTGCAGCTGGTTCTCAAAGAGGTTAAGCAGTCGCTTAGCGCTCTGGTGCACGCCATTTGCGGGAGGATTAAAAGTCATTGAGTTGTTGAAGGTGAGTCGCACGTGGCGCACGACCTCCTGATACGACATGTACATGCGAGCGTCAAGGTTCTTCATGATAGTCCCGAGATCCATGGGCTCCTTGATAATGTCGTGATAGGTGGTGAGACCCATCGCCTCGGCGTCAACGGGGGCGTGGAACCAACCCTCCTTGTCGCTGCGCATGAGGTCCCGAACAATGCCCTTAATCTTGATCAGGTCCTGCTGCGTGCGATCGTCGAACGAGTCGTCGACAAGGTGGGAAGGGGCCCTACGCATGCGGGGCGGGTTTTTAGCCAGACTGCTGACCGGGTCGGGTCCAGACACGGCACTGTCAAGGCTCGCGCGCGAGGGCTTGCGCTGCACGGGCCTCCGCGCGGCGGCAGGTTTGGGGGCGCTTGTGCGGCGGCCTGCGACGCGGCGGATGTCCGCGGACGGCTGTTCGTACTTGTACTCGCGGTACACGTTGAGAGCGCCTGTCGCCAAGACGAGCGAACCCTCAAGACTGTACTTGCCGTACTGGTTGGTTCCCGAACCCACGACCTTGACGGTGCCTGCAGGGAGGCTTTCGTCGTGCATGAACTCGAACAGAACGTTCTTCTCTGGAACCTTCTTCTTCTTTCCGTTGAGCACCATGAAAAAGTGGCCCGAGAAGATGGCGTTGCTGACAAGATCGGCGTCCTCTGATTGGGAGAGAGCCTTTGCCACGTCATTTGTGTCCTGGCTGTCGTGGACGTGGTCGCGGACGTAGCTAAAGTCGCTAACGATGCCTCCGTTGAAGGCGTTGTCGTCCATACCCCACTGTCCCTCCCATTTGACAATGTCTCCGGTGCGCTTGAGGACTCCGCGCAGGGCGGGCCTCAGGATGGCGGGCTTTGGAGGTGTCGACGCCGACAACGTGTCTGGCGCCGCGGCGGCTGCGGTCGTCGTCTGCGGGTTCACGCTAAGCGCGGCATCATCGGGGCCCATCACGGCGGCTGCTTTCCTCGCGCTCGCCGTGTCTGGGCCTGCGTCTGCCGAGTTCATCATGGCGTTCTCGCTGGCCATTCCCCGCCTTCCTTTCGCCCCTGCCTAGGACGACGAGCACTCGGTGAAAATTCAAACAAACACGAGCCAGGCTTATTGATTCTCGGAGTGCTCGCTCGCTCGAGCACGACTCCACCAGCACACCGCCCGACCAACGCGCCCCGCTTCCCTCTCCTTTCCCACCAAAGTCCGAAAATAATTTCACTCCCCCTCGGCGACCTTTTCCAAATCGCCCAGCGCGCCCCCCTCGCGCGCCGTGACCGTGATGATCCTGATTAATCACTCAACAGTCGATCGATCACTCGCTCGCTCTCGCTCTTGATGAAGAGGCGACCGGCTCGAACAGGGAGAGAGGGGAGTGCGGGAGTGGAACAGAGAAAAGAACGGAACGCCGCGAACAAAGAAAGCTTCCGTCAGGCCGACGGCGTGCAGGAGTTCCGGGTCTGCTTGGCGCGCCGGGGGAATTTCCCGCGCCCTCTGGAGCGCCGCGCCCCCCCGCGGCACTGGCTTCCGCCGCGCCTGCAGGAGGTGGCACGGCGCCAGTGCGGGTGGAGGGGGGTTGCGGATGGGGACGGAGTGCTGCGGGAGGGGCAGGCGGAAGCTAAGCGCAGAGGAAGGGCCGAAACCGCGAGAGTTTTTGTTAAGCGGGGAAACATGCCTCTGCGGCGCTAAATCGGCCAAGGGAGTGGAAGGCAGGGAGACGGTTGCATATCGGGGAAACTATCGAGGTCTCTCCGGGAAGGACGCAGCGGGAGCCGGCACCAGTGACAGAGTTCACCCGAGTCGAGCACCGTCCCCAGTGGATGTAGGAGGGGTGGGCCCGGAGCCAGCCATTCGCGCCTGCAGCCGACAGTGATCGTTAGACGGGGCCGGACGAACCTAACGACCGCCCTACGAGTCCCTAGCGGCCAGCTACGAGTGGTCCGGTGGCGTGGTTGGTTGGTAACGCGCGGCGCGAGCCACGGCCGGCGAGCGGCCATAGAGGGGACTGCTTCGCAGCGTCAGAGGGGTTCTCTTTCCAGAGGCGAGGCGCTGCAGGCCTGGCCGGGGCGCGCGCAGCGGCAATAGCGCATTTGCCGGGGAGCGTACACAAGTGCAGAATGAGCCGCCGCAAGTGAGCTAAAAGGCGCGGCAATCGGAGAAAGGGAGAGAGAGGGCAGGTGGCCGTTTGCAGTCTCTGCCTCTTCGTGTCTTTCTTTCTTTCTTTCTTTCTTTCTTTCTTTCTTTCTTTCTTTCTTTCTTCTCGAGTTTCCTTCTTCGGGTTTCTTTCCAGATTGGCGACTGAACCGAGCGTCTGCCGCCGCGTTGCGGCGGAGCGCATGCCCGAGACGAGGCCGCTTTCTTGCCGCAAGTGCAGAACACGATCCGGTGCGGGTGCGGGTGCAGACCGATATGAGTAGGGAACGGCCACGTGGCTGTAGTTGTTGATGAGAAAGGAAACTCTTTCACGGTCAAGTCATTCTTGCTGTTTGGTTGGGTGGACGGGGGCGCCAGTGGCGGATGGCCAGCGCTGCGAAACCGCCGGCAGTGTAACGGATTGAAATGATGTGGAGACCCGGCGGTTACAGCGCCCGCGAGGGGCCGCAAGTGGAGACAGGGCGGCGGGGAAGTGGAGAATGCGCGGATAGCGCACTTGCGGAGTGGCCCGAAGAAATAAGGAAGAAAGTAGGCTGGCAATGCGATGGGCATAGATCGCGAAGGAGAAGAAGCACGCGAAGAAGGACGTGGATCATGACACGGAGAACGACGAGGAGCCCGGGCCGCTGACGGCGGGCGAGCGAGCGAGCGAGCGGAAAGCACAGGATAATCGCAGCTGCAGACACTTGACTTCCCCAGCTCGGCGACGGCGACTTGAACCCGGCGGCGACGAGGAATCTGGTGCGGCGAGGAGAGCCTCAGGGCATGGATGATGGAGGGAGCAAGAAGACGTCTTGGTAGTAAAGGGTAGAGGAGAGGAAGGGATTGGCGCGAGCAAAAGAATCTCATCACAGTGGGACGAAGGACCATTTGGTACATTGATATCCTGCCGGCTTGCTGATGGATTATCTTTGATTGCTTCATTTGATTATCATGTATACATAAAAACCGGAAAAGGTGAGGTGGGTGGCGCTTCGTATGCCATGTGTGGGTGAAGGGATGGACGAATGCATCACCTGCATACCATGGTACTATACGCACGCTATCGTGCAAGAACGCGACGAGTGGGTAAAATTGAGGTGAAAGCCACGGTTACGCAGACGGCGACCTGCTCTTGGTGGCATTGGCTCTGAATTTGAATGAGAGGGGGGACAAAAACGATTTGTTCTGTCTACTTGTGGTGATGTTGGTGTTGGTGCTGGTGTGGGTGATGGCTGCTGCTGCTGCTGCTGCTGCTGCTGCTGGCGTCGGCGGCCTTTTCTTCGAGCGAAGTAAGCTTCTCCTCGCACTCCTTGTACGTATCGTCGTCGGCGTCGAAGGGAGTCAACCAGTCTTCATCGCGAATTCGCTTCCAGTCGAGATGTCGGAATCCCGGTGAGATCCGCAGCTCTGAGAGAGTTACGATGCGCTCAAACGGCTCCTTGCGCAAAAGCCCCGAGATAGTCTGGCACATGCCTTCATTGTTCGTTGGCATGTCTCCGAATTGGAGCGGGTCTTCGCAAATTTTCTTGGCCGTCAAATCCGGATTCTTGGCCGTCCACGGTTGCGCGTCGAATATCATCTCGTACAGAATGACACCCAGACTCCACCAGTCGGCCTCACAGCCGACCTTCTTGCGGTAGAGCTTCTCTGGGCACGTATACTCGAGGGTTCCGGCCGACTGCGTCACGCGTGGGCGGCTCGTGGTCAGGACGGACGAGCATCCAAAGTCCAGCAGGCGCGCGTGTCCTCTGCTGGTGATGCCGACATTTTCGGGCTTAAGATCACCATGAACGATGCCCACTCTCTGCAAGTGATCAAGAGCAAGAGCGATCTCTGCCGCGTACGCAGTCGCCTCCTCGTTTCTCAATCGCTTCGCACGCATCAGATCGAAAAGATCACCACTTTCGCAAAGCTCAAGGACAATTGCCCTCCCTAGCGACTCTTCCGCCACTTCGACGTATTCGAATCGAACAATGAACCGGCACTGTGTCCCCGCATGTGCCAGTTTTTCAAGAGCACGCAACTCTTGTTCCGCTTCTCTTGCCGCATCGCCTTTCGCATCCTTGTAGACTTTGAGGGCTACCTCTTTACCCGTGCGCGGAGACGTTGTCCTCAGCACGCGGGCGAAACGTCCTTCTTGCAGGACTTCCATAGTGTCTTGCTTCACCTTGTATTCTTAACTTGCTATCACTCTTGGGCGACTACAGAGACGAAATGAGACACAGGAATGTTCTCTTGCAGTGTGTATTGCTCTTGATATGCGCGTGTTCCTCTTATTGCCTTGGCCCTGGCTTCGACTTGCCCGACCTTCACAGTGAAGCCTCGAATTGGTACAGCGCACCCCTTGCGTTCAGGTTTTGCTTGGCCCTGGACGCTAGCGACTGGCCTCGGGCCTGGGCCCCCTCGACCTGTGATCAATCGGACAATCCTTCATCCCCTCAAGCCCCACACTAGAAACGAGTCCAGCTGCCGGCTCTCCGGGTGACGATGCGTTCCTCCGACCGCTCGATTTTTCCATCACAAGAGATTCCTGTACGGTTGCCATATAGCAAGTCGGTTTCCCTCCCCCCCTCCCCACGCCCCACCAAGGCCATCACAGGCTCAAGCCTCCCTTGTCTACCACTCGGGCCACGGAATCCATTTTTAGCGTCTCAAGCCGAATGTCAGACTGTACGCTGTCGGAACAGGATGAACTCCTAGCATGATTGGCCCCGCTCTCGATTCTATCCCCGCGCCTCTAGTCCCCGCCTCCCCTACGACATCGTGGCACGGGGTCGTCGCAGTTCGCGGCTACCTCGGAGCAACAACAATTTCGCCCTCCGAATGTCTCGGAGTCCATTCCCCGCAGCGTTCGTTTTAGACCGTCGCAAGTCTACGCGACGACAGCGCCGTGTCTCGGACATTCATAATGGATAATCCATTTCGGGGCATGGCTTCCCGAGCTGAACGCATACGCGACCAGGCCCTTGCGCGCCCGCCGCGACCGAGCGTCTGATCGCCAGGAAGAAACCAATGTCTGCGAGAATTGTTAGTCTCCACGACGAGCTGTCGCCAGCAACTTGTCTGTGCTTCATTCCTTCGCAGAATCAACATTTCTGGGCGAGTCAAGCAATTTCGTCTACAACGCCATCGCACCCCGCAAACAATCGCAAGTGTAACAGCCGCCACGACGTCCGTCCTCTACGTCCATTGTCGCATCTAAACCTCAGTCACCGCATTCCTCCGTTCAAGAGGGACACATGACCTGTGTAACCCTGAAAAAGATGCGTTACGTTTTTTGGGGTTCTTCAGAGTTTGGCGCCCGTCGCTGCTACTATCCGGCGCTGCACTACTGCAGCTGACGGCCCATATTCAGGCGTCTCCGAAGCAGTACCAGGCTGGACGCATGCATGTAGCTCATTAAAACCAACTAGGGGCTCGGGACTTGAGGCCCCCAAAACAGTGCAGTAGCTGCCACGGCATAGATTACGTGACGTGACGACGACCGCAACGAACAGACAGCACCCTGGCAACAGGACGCCATGTCGTCGTCGTCGACGTCGTCTTCGGCGGCGGCGTCGGCGTTATCGTTGCCATTGTCAAGGAACACGCAATCGATGGCGTCTCGTGCAGGAGCGACGACGAGGGCGCCCCGATCTCCAGGATCAAGAGTAAGAGGTCGTGATACCATCGAGGCCGTTCTCGCGCTCGCAGAAGCCAGCCAGGCCCGAGAGCGCATCGCTGTCGCCAAGTGCCGCGCGGTCAGAAATCAGGCGCAACATGAATCCGAACTCGTACGAGCGCGCTCTCACGCCGCACGTGTAAAGTTAAAAGCCCGGGAAATGTCTCTTGCAGAAGAAATGTTGGCGCGCACGCAGGCGCTCGAGGCCGAAAACGAAGCCCTACGCACGGCTCTCGCAAAGAGCGAGTCGCACGGGCACAATCTAAGACAAAGGGTGACGCAGCTTTTGCGAGCCCAGGCCCAAATCCAGCGGCCATGGCACACGCGGGTCGCAGACCTCGAAGAAAACGTCCGCACCTTGATCGACAGCACAAATGAAGCTTTTCAAAACGCCCAAGCAAAGCATACGCTGCTTTCGCCAAAAAGCTGTACTGCTTGTGTGGAAAAGTCGGACGCAATCCACAAACTTCGCAAGGATCTTGCTGTTGCGCAAAAATCCCTTCAAGCGAGGCTCGCAAGTCATTCAGAGGTTGTAGCCAAGCTCGACGCAGGTTGCAAAACACTCGAGGGAGCGCTTACCCGCTCTCTTGCGTTGTTGTTTCCATCGACTTCTCACGATTCCACAGACGTTGCCTTGCGAGGAATCACCAATGTTGATGAGCTGCGCGGTGTACTTGAAGCGGAGCGTGCTGCCATGGCAAGACTGCAAGCCCGCTATTCTCATGAACAGGAAACCTGGCGAGCGGAACGAGAGGCCTGGCAAGAGGAACGCATGGCCTGGCGAAAGAGATTACAAGCCTGGCGAGGGGAAATCGAGACCAAGCATTCGCGAGAGAACTCGCCAATACTGACGGAATCGCATGATGATCTCAAAGAAAACGACTTGGCGACACACCGCACAGCCGTCAACGAGGATTTGGCGACCAAATGTAACGTAGCTGCCCTAAAGACCGTTCGAAATCAGGTCGTCGACATGACTGCTGCCCTCTCGCAATCAAAAGAAGCACTTGGCGCACATCACATTCTCCTCACTGAGCTTCAAGTCCTTCGTAGTGCCGAAAGTGCACGACTTGAACACATGAACAGTATGAACAAAGAAAGCTATTGGCTCCGTCAAGAGAGGAACGCGGTCGCACAGGGACTCGCTCGGCAGCAGGCGTGTGTGCAGGAGCAGCTAAAGGTCTTGCGTCACTTGCGGAATGCTTTCCAAGAGGTCAACGCTGAACGGGCAGCCCTCACTGATCAGGCGGCTGAGATTTTTGATGATATAAAGCACTCGTTTCTTGACGAGGTAGAAGCTCGACAGCTCGATACCGACTTGCCTCTGATTGCACCTGAAGACAACTTCGACGTGGACTCGGACGATGATCGCGAGCGAGAGGATGGCGAATGATAAGCAGTAAAGCAAGAAGGAAATATATGTCTTGGCGCTTCAATTTTTAGGAAAACGCGGCCGACAAAGCAGCAACGTTTACGTCAAGCTTTTATTTACTGTATACTCGACGCCCGTCATTTTTTCCGGGGAGGGGCGCGCGGGGGCACGAGGATACATGCGTCTATCAAAAGTTTTTGAGGAGGTCTTGCAGTCTCTTCCCAACCTTTGCAAACTCAAGCATTGCTTCATCCTCGGGCTTTGTTTGTCCTTTTGATTCCTCAAACCCTCGCACACTTGATTCATCCGCAAGCTCATGCGCCACGTCCACAAGTTGTTCAAGTGTGTTCTTGAGCAGATCCATATCGTTTGCAAGAGCACTTGCATGCTGGGACGCCAGATTATACAGCGCCATGCTACAACGTAACGAAAGCTCCGCGTCAGATACTCCGCCCTGCCGCAAACGCCCTACCAAAATTGATACGCCTTCAAGGCGGTCGAGAAGGCTGCAAACGTGCGGCTCGGCAACAAGGTTTGTGAGAGCACCAGTGGCCGAAAGAACGACCTCACGATCGCAATGTTCCAGCAAAAGTATGATTGCCTCCGCCGCCCTTGACTTCACCATAATCTGGCGCATCGTAGGCAGACGCGAGTAGTTTGCCAAGGCGCGAACGGCTTCTTGGACAGCCTCAGCATTCTCTGCAAAAACAAAGGGAAGAAGATCTTGCACCACTGTAGGTCCAAACAACTCATTTCGGGCGATTTCATCGCTCGAGAGACTTGTGCAATAAAATGACAGATTTGTCGCACACGCGACCAAATTGAGCGCAAGCTCCTCTTGCTTGCTAGTGAGTTCCTCAGAATGGGACTCTAGAAGACCACGCAAAAGGCCAGCTACAGCAGCCCCAAGATCGGCGTTGTGCGCAAGCCGCTCGCCAATCTCCTGCTCGATGGCCAGATTCGCCACGAGCCGGACGGCCTTGATGAGTAGGTCTTCTTGCTCTTTACGGTCTTTACGCGAAAACGAGCTCGGACGCATTGCATACTGAGTACCGTGATGACAAAGCACACGAACGGCAACTTCTACGCCCTTTCCAGCTTGCCAATCCGCGACCGCCAACCTCGTACGAGGAAGTTCTGTCGTAAGGTTGCCCAATGCGAAACAGAGACGAACCGCAGCCGCAGCCTGAGTAGCATGACACGTCTCGAGTGCGCCAAGGAGCGCTCCACAGTCCAAGTTTCCTCGGGTTCGCCCAGACATGGACAATCGCGACACTAATCGAGCAGCGTTCAGCACGAGCGACTCGTTCAGTTGCTCGCACCCCAAGCACGCACATAGGTTCGCAGCCACATTTGCACTTGCAAATTGCTGTAATCTTCGCTTGTCGTCAACAAGAGTTCGAAGGACAGCGGCTACCTCACCAATGAGCACTTGCTCGCGATCAGTACAGAGATCTGTTTCTACACCTTTTCCCTCGGTTGCGTACGTCAGACCTTGATCATGACTGAGCACGATGACGCTTGCTGTGCGAATAACACCGGACAGCAGGCTGATGGCGCCATATCGGGCAAGCGCAGCCTGATTGTCTGCATTTTCTGCACATACATTCTTCAGAGCGCACACCACGAAAAGGAGGGGTTGAACGGCGCGTCGATCTAAGTCGAGCATGTCCGAGTATGCTGGAATGACAAATTGAACGAGACTCTCCAAGAGTCTCGAGTCGCGAAAGAGCTTATCGCGAGAGGCCTCGACAGCAGCTGCGTCGCATACGATACGTGTCATCGACTTCACGTGTTCAAAGTGAATTTCAACAAAGGAAGGAACTGCGCACAGACAGGCAATCATTCGTGCCACAGAGAGACGGGATTCTAAGCTTGCCGATGCAAGCTCAGCACAGCTCAATAACACGGGCAAAAGCTCGTAACAGACCTCGTGAACACCTCGGGCTGCCTCGGGCCCAGCTCGAGAAAGCGCGCAGGTTTGATCTATTTGTTCCCAAGCAGCATCAGGCACGCAAACTACGTCTCCTAGCTCCCGCATGCGGAGAATAGTATGCTTCAGGGCTGCCAGAGCACCGTGGCCAGTGCTTTCGGCGATCGAACTGGACAGTGATTCATCTTCTTCGGCATGTTTGTTTTCTGCTTTCGCTTGAGCACGTGACACGCTCGTCTGTAGGCTGGACCTTGACGTGCTCAACTTGCGTCTGTGCGTTTGCTGCCTATCCACCTCGCCGCTCTCTCCAAAAGCCTCGCGCGAGTCCCATGCAGCCACGTCTGCGGTCGTCCGCGCGAGTTCGAGCGGGGTACTTGGCCTCGATGGACTTCGGAGCGAAGCCCGCGCGCGCGACAGCACCACTGATGGCTGACTCTGTGCAATGAGGTCGCGAAGGTCGCTTCCGTCCATTGTGGTACGTCGCTTTGGTCTGTTTCGCCTTGGAGCCCGCTCCTGCTCCTTCACCTTCACCTTTTCTGTCTCCTTTTCCTTTTCCTTCTCCTCCTCCTCCTCCGCCGCCCCGCGTGGGCTGTCTGCACGAGCGCAAGGTGCAGCGAGGAGATGCTGAGCACCGAGCCCCTGACCCGAGCCCGCTCGTGCCTTGAATGATTCTCCGCTTGCTAAACATGTGAACCTCGGGCTACTAGGCCTAAACCTGAACAAAAAAAACGTAACGGGCAAACGGGCCTATTACATACAGGTCAGTTCCCACTTGGAGGTGTTCAAGGCTCTGCACGCGGCAATCGGAAAAGCACCGAGGAGACGCCAATCTTGCGCTGCGCGAAGCGAAGCGGCGTCGAAGACGCTCGATGCATGTGGGTTGCCGCAGCAATCACGGCACGGGATGGGACGTGCTGGGCTCGCGCTGTGCAGCAGCAGAAGCGAAACGAGGGACAAGAGCTGTTTACACTAGCCCATGTTCTACGTGCGTGCCGACTTGCGGCATGTATTGCCAATCTTGAAGAGGATGAAACCAGAGAAAAGCTGTCCGAGGTTAAGCTCGACGATGAGCAACGCGTCTTTGTTCTGGCAGAGTCGATCCAAAGTATCGATTTATTTGTGGTGCTCATCCACGGGGGAGGTGGAAGGCCCACGCATGCGCACCAATGTGCCCTGATCACATGTGCACACATTCTACTTGAACTAGCCGCAGTATTAGACGCTGACAAAGTAAATCTGGATCAGCTTAGAGATGCGGCCGCCAGCGTGAACGATGTAGAGGCCAACAACTACGATGTCTCGAGCGCAATGGCAGTTTCTCATGCAAGTCAGAGAACACTTTCAGGTATGGCACGCTTTCAAGATTGGACCTTGGAAAAAATTGTACGTGCACCAAGTCTAGTCGGAGACAGTCTCGGCCCTGGACTTGACGTTGCTGTCATTCTACTACTCCCTCTAGAACGCAATAGAAGTATCTCAGATACGTCGAAGCATATTGAGCAATCCCGGCGGGTTGCACTTTCGGTCGCCTCGCTCACTGCGCAAGACGCTGCTAGCCGGACACTTTTGGGCCGTAAGTTCTTTGCTGTGTGTCGCGCAGGAGACACTTCATTGCTTGAGGCAACGGAGACAGATGCATGGTCTGAGCTTTTGGGCACGCATTCAAGTACGGTGCGAATTTGTGAGACAGACTTTGTGATTGAGCATAGATCTAGTTGGATCATGATTGCTTTTCAAGGGAAGGAGAGACCTGCATGCGGGGGAGTGAGCAAGAGCGTTGTGGAAGCGCTCAGCTTCTTCGCACGATATCAGCAAGGCAAGTTTGCTGCGAGATTCGAAGACAAGGAAAGCAAGGTACGGGGCGAAAAAGTCGTTGCCGCGTCGAAGTGTACTTGATGGTGATGTATTTTAATTATGAAGGTTGTTTTTTAAAAAAATAGTTAAAAGAAAACATGTGCCGCCTGAGAGCTTGTGGTGAGTGAAAGTTGCCCGTGCTAACGAAGAATCAGCGCCGAAAAAGAAGTCTTACTTTTTCTCTCTCCTGTAAATATCATCATCGAGATTGTCACCTCGTCAAGATCGTCGCATCGGTGAAGTTCTCAAGGAAAGACAAATACTCTTGCTTGCTCTTTTACCTTGGTCGCCCCCTCTTCCAAAAGAAAACATGAGTTCGTCAGATGTTCTAGTTAATCCTTCTTTCGCAAGGCAAAGATGGCCACGACGGCAGCAACGGCAGCCACCAAGCCGACAGCAAGAATGGTGTTGGAATTGTCTTTAACAGCCTTGGCCGGCTCCTGCGCCGCAGCCTTGGCCGTGGACTTGACCTCCTCCTCGTTGCCAGGCGTTGGCTCTTCGGTCTTGGCCGAAGACACTGCGGGCGCAGCGGTGGGCGTAGAGGAGGGCTCAACGGCAGGGGTAGGCAGCTCGCTGTCCTCAGGGTAGAGACCGGCAACCTGCATCTTGCGGCGCATGGCATCGACCTGGTTCTTGAGATCGTCCGAAGGGCACGTCTTTGTCCTCTCAAGATACTCGCGCAGGTCCGACTCGACGTCGGCGCCGTAAAGCTCCTTGACGTTAAAGTAGGCGGTCTGGAACTGAATATTCTGCTGCATCATGTTTGCCTGGGCTTCCTCGCTGTCGCTCTGCAGGGGCGAGATACGCTGGTCGGGGAGGATCTCCGTGACGGCCTTGGCGAACTCGAGGCACTTTTCTGCGGCGGAGAGCTTGGTGATGGCGGCCTTCTTCTCCTTTTTGGAGTTGTCCGCAGGTGGCGATCCGCGGCGCATCTGCACATAAGCGGGGCCTTCGAACTTTGTTGGTCGCACCTCGGGCGGGGTCATGTACGGCGAGCAGAGGTGCAGAACGTCATCCTCGTCTATGTAAAAGATGTGCTTGACCTCGGGGGCGGGCGGCGACCCAGGCGCGGGCTCGACGAGAAGGTCGAGGTGCATGGGGTCCTCGACGGTGTTGAGGTTGAGTCTAGCGGTGATGTCGCGGCCAAAGACCGAGACAATGACCTCGGTCTCAGACTTGAAGTCAAAGGTCTGAATGTAGCCGCCGAGCTCCTTGCTCACGGTGCCGTACCACTTTCCGCTGAGCTGCATAAAGGTGCGCTTCTTCTTGACCAGACTGCGGAGGCGCTCAATGTTGCGGTTGTCGCTCTCGAGCTTTTCTAGCGTGTTGATAGCCTCGTCGCAATCATCGTACATGCCCATCTGGAAGAGGCTCTGCGCGAGGCGGGTGTAGCCCTTGGGCCACTCAGGCGCCTGCTTGACGCAAGCCTTGGCGTCCTTGACGGCCTCCTTGAGGTTGTTGAGCCGCAGGTACGCGGCCGCGCGGTTCGACATGAGCACGTGCGAGGTGGGGTCCAGCTCGAGGCCCTTGGTGTAGCACGTCACCGCGGCCTCGGGCTTGCCCTCCGCGAAGTTCTTGTTACCCTCATTCTTCAGCTCCTCCGCCTGCTTCTTGGCGGCCTCCGTCGACGGCATCCTCCGCGTCGCCGCGCTGCGCGACGTCGACCTCGACCTCGGCCTCCTCGCGCTCCTCGATCCCGATCCCGATCCCAGTCAATCGATCAATCCGCGCCCCAGGCGAGCGAGCCAGCGGACCGCGGCGCGCGGCGGGCGCGAGGGCGCGCGGGCGCGAGGGCGCGCGGGCGCGAGGGCTAC